>JAEAOA010001777.1:15000-265000 GCA_016746295.1 Potamilus streckersoni | reverse complement strand
CCGTCGTTGAGGTGGTGATACGGAAGAGGTGAGGAGTGTAACTTTTGATGTGCTGTTATCTGGGAATGTGTCGCCTTTTCAGGCCCTGTATTCAAGTTTGACCATATATACATGTTCTCTTTAATTCTAAGTACACTGTGGGGTCATTATATCACATCAGCAATGCGTGGATAAGTCATTAATTTATTCGGGTTTATCAGCTTAAAAATATGGGTCAAAAACAGACAAGAAATAGTATGTCACTATGACGTCAAGTATGTAAACAATCACGACATAAGCATAACATCGTATGCATGCACGGTGATTTAGTAGTTAGTAATTGATCAATTATACCAACATATTCTCATGACCTCAGAAACTGTATTCAAGTGTCTAACTTTAGATGTTTTAAAAAATAAAACTGTACGCTTTGTCAAGCGTACAACCTTATGACATCATCTTTCTGCCAGAAAACTAGTAAAAATACAATTCAATCATTAAATTTAGAATCCCAGACAGGACTCAGGAAGAGAACCCGTGCATTCGTCCGCGCCGGGAAAAGATCTACTAAGCCGAGTAAAACTTAAATTCGAACCCGGTCTAGCGCCGGGCACATTCAAATTCGCACCTTGCGAATAAATCTGAGCGTATTTTCTATCTTTAACAAGCGTCGAATTTCACGATATCTTAGTATTTAGCGGCACGTGTCAGTTATAAATAACATATGCCTCATTTAAGTACTTATCAGTTTAGAACATGTGGCAATGGAAAGGGCTTAATTTTTGTACAGATACCTGATGGAAGCTTCACACTAAAATGGGCAATTATTGTGAATATAGCATGTTGCAGATTCACACATTGCCTTCGATTTCTCAAGGTTGCTTGTAATTAGTGTCAGTTTTCAGTACAGAGAAACGATCACAACTGTGACATATATCAATACGTTCACGAAACCCAGCCTGCGATACGATGCATTATTGATGCAGATATCAATTTGACGTTCATTTCATCTTTCGAAGGGCTCTCGGTAGTAGGGAGGTAACGTTTTATACGAGTCGACATTTTGGTTGTAATTCCAATATGCAGATTACAGACTGACAGGGCCCAGATTGTCCGAGTGGTCTAAAAAGGCTCCAAGTGGCTTAGTGGTCTAAAGAACTCACCGTTACGGATAACTACCGTCTCACCTTTGTCTGCGTGGGCTCGAGTCTCGGGTTCGGTTAATATGGGTACGTGAATAAGTGTGCCAGTAGCTTCTCGTGGGTCGATGGTTCTTTCCGGAGTTTTCTCGCATTCTTCCTCCACCATTAATACTGGCCGCCATGTGTAGCCTATTGTGTGCTGAAAATGGCTTTAAACCCTACAACTACAACAACAGACTGCCATTCTCATCCTTGACGAGATAAAACAAATACTTCCTGGAAGACTGTTAGTTGTCAGTGGTTTTATTTCAACCTTTGAGCCCATTCAGGCTGATCCATTTGAATAGAAGCAGGGCTCATCTAGGTCACCACGACCGTTGTTTTGCACTGGGCGAATGCTTTGAAAGCATCTTATTTCTTGTCTTCGCCTAAATTTGGAAGATATCACATATTATCTTCAAAACAGAAGAAACAGTGCAATTAATTTCATGCAAGAAAAACGGTATCGAGAATACGTTCGAGTGTGGGAGAGGAGAACTAACAACAAAATCTATCATACTGCACTCATTGCAAAGTGCATACGCAAAATAACTGCCACGGCCACTTGTCTCTGTCAACGAAAACGAAGATACTAACATCATACATTCACCTTCTTGAAATTAATAAAGTAATTATAACTCGTGCCGTTTTAGATCTACTCCTTTGCCAATTCTGTGCAATTGTTCTGTTTTCCCTTCGGCACAACCAGTAACTGAGTAGATATATCAATGTCAAAGATAAATTCCACACATATTCCCCATGTACAAATTAAAATACTTTAAAGATTTATGAATAGCCACTCTTGCAAGAAGCTTATCACTTGTGTTTTTAATATTTGGATCCAGTTTTGATGTTTCCGGTGTGTCACACAATGAATAAACTACAATTAATTTTCATGGATGTTTATTGTTATACCCTGGATTTGAACAAATAATCACCACCAATCCGAACTGAATGTATCACATTTTACTGCGTGACACACCGGAAGTGTTGTCTTCAGATTTTATTGCATGACACACCGGATGTATTGCCTTCAGATTCAATCCATTCAGACAATATAACAAGTAATAGAGAAGCTTTGCTTAAAAGTGGTTATTAAATGTTCGGTAAAGTATTTAAATACTACTTAAAGAACAAGTCCTTTACGCTGATATATGTTTTCAGTGGCTAAACATGCTGATGGGATAAAATAATTAGCATGGAAATTTGCGGGAGGGAGATTTAAAACCACGAAAATTAGCCACCTTGTGTTAATTTGTAGAAGGCAAGTGGGTGTTGAAAATAGTTTGCTTTTTCTGAATCTGAGATAATTTAGTGCATATACCTGCGATAGATGTATCAGATGAATGGTGAACTTAAAGAAAGGCAAGTAACTAATAATTATTCATGCCTGCTGAAGAGAAGAGCAACTTTTATAGGATAAGTATCATTTTGTATCGATTGTTTCGATATGGAAAAAGTATCGATGCTTTAACATATCGATTACTCGCTCACACCTACTTTTTCATGAATTGTTGTATCATTTTGATGTGGAGAGAGATTCCTTTTCTGTGAGTTATCATACGTGTTTTTGAGTCAGACCTCAAAATTAAAGATAGAGAATGTCCAAATGTACGTCAATTTTCATCTGGTCAGGCAGAACACCTGTGTTTTCAAGACTGGAGCATTATAGATATATTGTCATGCCAAAGGGAAGATGCCAGCATATATTTTAGATAAAAATGTAATTTCTTTTGACAAGAAAAAATGTTGCTAACTTACATTCGACACAAGTATATTAAGTGTCTTATCTAGTTCCCACCAGCTTTCCCCCAAATGCATGCTGTTGTAATCTATTCGTGTAGCAGCTACTGTTGAGACAAAAGCAGATTGGTCGAAATCTATTTGGAGAAATGACCTATATATGTTCCAGATCACTAATCAACAATCATCCATTATATGTCTTCTGAAGGTAGCTGTCTGGAATGTAGGTTTAACCAAAATGGATCAATTTTACGAGAGTTAGTGAAAACTGAGACGATTAGATTAGAATTCTTCTTTCCAATGCAAATTACTGACATTTATCTTGTGAAAAGTAATGACATGCTAATATGCAAATATCTGCTGGCGTCTTTTACTCGGCGTGGAGATGTATTGATACTGCTGCCAAGTCTTGTAAGTATTGGTCATATTAGGTAATTCCATCGAAGTCTGACCAGACCACAAAAGAAACTTAAAAATAATGCAGTTTCTGTTACACAACTTCAGTCATAACTAACTCATAAAGATGTACGAAAGCTCATTGAAAAGTAATACTATAACATTTAGATTACACTTTTAACGTGAATGCCATTAAGAAATCAATGTTCCGTATGCAACTGCAATGTATCGAGTTGCAAAACTTGTCTCCTGTTATGTTTATTGAAAGACGCATGTATTAGAGAATACCATTTGCATGGCTTTGATTAACTTTAGTATCAAGCTTGTATCAAATAACTTTTGGTGCTTTAGTAAAAGAGCAACGAATTGAATAGTTTTTTTTTTACTTTGTGAAGTATCATGGGGACAGGGGCGAGTAACTCTTGCAAATCACGCGTCCAAAAGACGTGCTTCGGAAATTTGTTTCTTTGATCCCTGCCATATAATGAGTGTTAATTTGATTCATATAGTGGTATATTCATATGATGTTTATAATAATAGCTATAGTAATATAGTAAGTATTCCCATACGAATCCAAACTGCTATTAATAGTGACGAAAGTCCGACTTTATCAGAGGTGAAAAGCAGAGCCAACCGGCTCACCACAATTAAAATCGAGATTTTAATAAACCGTCAGAGGTTTATAAGTGTAATTATATATAAAGTATATCAAGCAGGATTCAGATAATGTTTTCAGACACGCTCGAGTTTAAAGCAGAAATGGGCAAAATACGGCCCATTGGCCAGGTCCATCCGTCCAACATTTCTATCCGGCCAGGAATGCACTCCATAAATTGAGGAATTACTAGAATCTTACTCGTTCATTGAAGAAGTAGAAATGTGTAGCACGTGACAACTTACCAAAATTCCATTGGCCATAGGTAACGCCTATCCTATATGGGATATATTTCACTTTTGATTGGATCGAAGCCAGGACCACATATTTTCAAACCGAGCACGTTTATTGCGTTACTTGGAACAAGTATAAATAATGATTATATATTATGGGAAAATCCAACGTACTTATCGGCATGTAACTTGCTGCCATTTTTAGCTGTTTCCCAGACAACATCAAATCCGCCAACTTCTTGCATGCCTTTGACAGCTACTGCCAGAACACCAGCAAACACTATCACCATTTGGAATGCGTCGGTCCACATCACAGCTTTCAGCCCACCCTGTAGAATCATTTCTTACTGCATTAAGATACACAAAATTCTAATGACTGTGTATTTTTATATTCCTATAAACATTTATCTACTAATTGTAAATTATATTTAGATTAAGTTGAAATTTCTAATTAATGCCAAAATTTTCTTAATTGTGACTTGGAGACAAATCAACATGGACGGGATAGATAAATTTTGTACACAGGATCATAACGTAACTGGATCTCGCTCTTACTTTCTCCTTCTCTCCCTCCTTCTCTCTTACGTAGTAGTTGCAGTAGTAGTAGTAGTAGTGGTATTAGCAGTACTAGCAGTGGTAGTAGTACTAATACTAGTGGTGGTAATAGTACTAGTGGTAGTAGTAGTAGTAGTGGTAGTAGTAAAATTAGTCGTAGAAGTAGTCGTAGTAGTAGTAGTAGTAAAAGTTGTAGCAATGTAGTAGTGGCAGAAGTAGTAGTAATTGTAGTAATAATAGTAGTAGAAGTAGTAGTAGTGGTAGTAATGATAGTAGTCGTAGTAACAGTGGTAGTAGTTGTAGTAGTTGTCGTAGTAATAATAATAATAGTGGTGGTGGTAGTAGTAATTATCAATGTACTCACAATAGCTGTATAGAATGTGCAGATTAAGCCAATTGCCAGGATTGATACCAGAAGATCTATTCCCATTACTGAAAATATACATAAGAGACAATTGTGTTATAATTGACCCAGGGACTATTCGTTTGCACTGTTAGTAAAAAGTCATAACTAATATTGAAGCGATAACAAATGCTTTGAATGTCATTTACAAATTTGATGACATTATTGTGCAGTTTCGAGATTCTTGGAAGTCAATAATTACTTTTTTTTTTGTTTGGTGGGGGAGGGGAGTGTATGATGGCGTGAGTATACATTTCGCTGGTCTAGTTTTTTTGCATGATGGCGTGAGTGTATATTTCGATTTTAAATTGGCAAGTTAATATCATAGGTCAGTGGCTATTAAATCTGTCTCCAGGTTGGTTATACATTAACGTCATTTGCACAACGGTGATGTCATTCCCATCGCAGCTAGTTTTGAGACTTCACTCTCAACTGCAGTGATTGGTCGGTAGCGTCACATCGGCGGGGGGACATCATTAGGGAAAAAAGTACGGAGATTCCGTGCTTACACTTAAAATCGTGGATAATAGTTTTCTGCAGTCTCATTAGCAGAGAAAAAGTGACATGATTATCAATGAAGAGTGTGTGTAATGTTTTCCTTTCAAAGGTTCTCTGGTTATGATGTTTTACTCAAACTAATGATCAAATTTCCAAATCAGGGACCAAAGGATCAAAGCTTCACGTGCGGGTTATCCGGAAGATTAATGTATGACCTACATCAGTCAGAAGCAAGCTTATATCACATTTGAATGATACCTTAAGTTTAAATATCAAAGGTAAGCGTTGGAAGTAGATCATCTGCAGATAATAGATGTAAGACATGAAGAATTCTGTACTATGATGTTTGCATACAGTGTGTATGACAAGATATTTCGTTAACATTCTACGATTGTCATAAACGAGATTACAAAAGGATCTCCATGGTGAAACTCGTACATTTTTTAAGGTCAAGCAGTTTTCTCGCATTTGCGATTATATTCAAATCTTATCAATGCTAAGCTCATAGTAATATACAAAACAATATGGAGTTAACGAACTAACTACTGCAGATAGACACGTGATGAATGTATGTTGCAAATAGACGGAATAAATTTAATTTGTAAGTTTATATGAAGGATATCAATATTATGATATCTATTGTAATCTACGAATTTTGTGAAATATTTGATTAACAGTATAGTGGTCGGAATCAAAATGCTAAATTTCGTCAACAAGAGCATCAGCCATCAATGTTTGACTGACCTTGATTTAACGCAATTGCTGGAGCATACAGGACAACCGCCATATATAGAATCTGAAACGAAAGTACAAGTCGTTAATTCCTCTAACTTCATTCAATACATTATTTTAAAATGACCTAATCTCACATAAAAACAAGAAGAAAGAAGAATTATTTTTAAGCTAAAATATGTTCAGAACTTGCAGTTTCTATGCATTCGTTAATTGAACAAAAACAATCATTGAGAATACAAGCAAAAATTGCTTTAATATATTTGCACAATGTACCATTTCTGATCAATCGTGTTTATAAAACTTAAATCTAGAATTTATAACAGAAACATGATTGATAAAGATAGCATCGGACCACATAAAAAGGACAAATTATCTCAAGGTATATTTTATATTTTGTTATCGACAGTTTGAGATGCCTATATGGTTGTCTGGTGTGTATACAACTCAAATGTATAGATGAAAAAAGCTGACAAAAACCTAATGGTTGGAAAACCGAGACGATGAGGAACATGTGAACAGACATTTGGTGAGAGAATACAAGACTGTAAAGCAAGTATAAGTTTGAAATGTTAAGTACTAAAACTGAATGATGGTAAATTGATATTATTTGAATAACGCAAGATTCAACGAAACAAAACGGTATTGGTGGATTTACCATTTGAAGAATAAAGATGACACTGCCTAAAACTTGAACAGACTTGCTGAACCTCAGAGCCAGGTACTGGAAATAATAATAATAATAATAATAATAATAATAATAATAATAATAATAATAATAATAATAATAATAATAATAATAATAATAATAATAATAATAATAATAATAATAATAATAATACGAAGTTGAATTACATTCAGCTTGGTTTGGTTTTATGTTTTTGACTTGCAACGAAATAATGTCATTTAGAGCGGAAGCAATTGAGGTAAGATGCTTTACCCAAATACACATTAAAATAGCTGGTCTGGCTGATCCAGTGGTAGAATTCGAACTCACACCTTTTCTGTCTCAAGTTCAGCTCGGTAACCAGTGAGTTTACACCCCACTAAAGTAGATGTAAAATAAAGATCTCGTATAATCCCAACTACTCCATGGCTGACTTTTCGGCTCAATCACTTCTCCCATGGTTGTCTCTGAATGGATGACCACGTCCGCCCCAAGTACGCCTTATTTTTACAGTGTTGTCATGCACCAGTTAGTCCTGCAGGGCAGTAAAATGCGTGTATGTCCACACCATTCACAAAACTTAGCAACATGCTGTCCGTTAGTATTACAATTTATGTCTTAAACTAAGTAACAGAAAGAAACAAAACCAAAACGTTTTGCAAAACTTAACAAATAAAATTTATTTTCAAAGTTATTAAGTGAAAATGTATAAACTTATTGAATTAAATACAAAATAATCATAACAAATTATACACAAGTCCAAAAGAATCGAGTGTTCCGAATACTCTTCAGGACGTAGAGTATGTCAACAGACTTGATGTATTACAAATGTCGATGTCCTGGACTCCTTTGAATAAATTAACTAAAATCCCAGAATAATATTTATAACCCATCAAAATTTCTACAGTAAATTAAAAAGATTTTTGGGAAATTTGTCATTTTTCATATTTGTTTCCTTCCCAACAAATTTGTTGTTTGTTTGTATTTGTGAAACTGTGTAGCTTGTTTCAGATCCAAAAGCATAATTATATGTTAGTCATTTTTATTTCAAACAACAACCTAATCTGCAATGGCGTCTCTAGGGTTGGTGTCATTCAGTGAGGTAACTCCTGCACAAAAATAAAAAAAATGTATAGGCAGTCATTTTGGTGTCACCCCCTTTGAAAGTGTCACCCGGTACGGTCCGCAACCCCCGCCCCTCCGTGACGCCGCTGAGCACGCCTACGAGTGTGCAAATCTGATTTCAGACACAATCCTTGCATCACCTGTACTTTGTATTTTGATTTTACATTTCTTTCTACTCACGTAGCTCAGATATTATAAGCCATTCGTATTTAACCAGATTGTTTAAAACACGTGCGCTACTATATTTTTGGCAGAAAATTTGCAGAATAGTAAAAAAAAAAAAACGCCCAATAGCATGGAAAAAGAAATTGTTTGAAATTTCACTATGGTCGAAAATCTCATGCTCTACAGTAGGCATTTTAAATTTCAACGTGCTCTCATCATGAACACCAGAAATTTAAAGTTATTGAATTTTTATTATCATTGCGTTGGCGTAGGTTTACTATGGGAACTGAATTCGTGCTTGAGTCCTAAAATATCCATTCTCATACTGAACATATAGACTCGCTCACATAGATGTATACTAAGGACAGGCCCCCAATATATATATATATATATATATATATATATATATATATATATATATATATATATATATATATATATATATATATATATATATATATATATATATATATATATATATATATATATATATATATATATATATATATATATTAATATTTCTATCCGTGGTAATGTAACACCCCCAGTTGAGTTGTCCGTTACTGTCAATGTCCCACAGATCCTGGATCGGGATGGTGCTAACCATTGCAAACATTCATCTAATCCTAACAGAGTGTCCTTACAAAATGTAATTAATACAGATATACAGGTGCAGGTAATTTAATAATTTTGTCTTATTTATATGCATATCGATCTATAAAATAAACTTCCTGCTTTTTCTTCAGCCACAAATTAGAATTTTAACCAGTTTTATGAACAGTTCATGACTACATTGAGATCTACAAGTTTTTAATTTGTTCAGCTTAAAAAAAAAGATTGAACGACAACCTTTTTTTAAAAAAAAGATTTGAAGAGCAAAATAATGCATTATTATTATTATTATTATTATTATTATTATTATTATTATTATTATTATTATTATTATTATTATTATTATTATTATTATTATTAGCACAGGAGACGCATGAACTTATCAGAAAATGTTTCTATCCCACAAGTTTTACATACGAATCTCTTATGCTGGAAGACTTTTGTAACAAAGAAATTGTTGCAGCCAGTGCAGGCTAAACTAAAAATTGAAATAAAAAAGAAGTTTCGACGTTGCTCTCTCTCTCTCTCTCTCTCTCTCTCTCTCTCTCTCTCTCTCTCTCTCTCTCTCTCTCTCTCTCTCTCTCTCTCTCTCTCTCTCTCTATATATATATATATATATATATATATATATATATATATATATATATATATATATATATATAATAATAATAATTAATAATAATAATAATAATAATAAGGTAAATTAAAAGAGTTTCGAAATTGACATGAAGAGTAGATATCGCATATACCGAAATCGAAAAAAGACTGAAATTAAGTGGGTGGTTGGGTGAGTGGTGAGTAGGTAGGTACGTAGATAACGAGCAATTGATTAATTTATAGAGCGGTTTTGTGTTGCACTTTTTTCACATTATTAGATATATCATACTAAAGCAGCCAAACCGGGCTGATGTGTGCAAGCATCGGATTCGTAAGACATGGATTGCGAGTCCGACACTCTATCAGATGAACTAACGCGGCTTTCTTTGTAGATAATAAAAGTAATCGTTCTGTTGTTTACACGCTCGTAAATTTTGTTTAACCTAAGGAAACAATTATCGCCTTAGCGATCAATAAATTACAGAGATGATGGAGGGGTTTGGGGATGAGCGTCTTGAAGAGACCCAACTTTTTGGGTGAGGGGATATGTTGAAGCTATCCCACTGGTTTAACTTTAACTTTTAATGATCTGAGATGGAAATTTTCGATTTAGACTCAACTGCTGAAGTTAAAAAAAATGATGTAATCAGAAATTGTTTATATTGATTTATTTATATATACTTTGATATTTAATACCAATATGGTGGATTGACCTCTTTACAGAAAAGCGTTGCTTCCAATAATCTGGTGTTCATATTTTATCATATGGGCTATACCGAGCCGTTTTAAGAAGTTTGGGGGCCCAAGGCACAAACTCTAATCTTAAAAGTAACCAGAATTGCGCTTCAGTCTCTCAGTCTCAGATATAGAGTATTGCATTGCATTTCCATGTGCATGTGTGTCATTTTGTTAAATTTATTAATATAGTAATAAATTGATAACACAACTGACAAAGAAAGTTTGTTTTTGGGCCGCCGCGGTTTCCCCTCCTTGCTGCGCGAGGCTCTAGGCACATACATCGCGTGACTATGCCTTAAAACGACACAGGGGCTACACTGGACTAGACTCAAGTTTATTGTTCTGACCCCAGTTTAAGTTTTATGAAAGCATTTGGTTTACTCGGGTCGTACCTTTCCTTTTATCTTAAAATTGTCAATTTCCGTTAGCACAATATTTGACAGTTAATCTCGGAATAATCGTATTAGCAGCAAATATTTAGTTCTAAAGCAAAAATGACAACTTTTAAATATTTTATTTACAATCAAATTCAATGGTCTAAGCGGATCATAAGACTAGTCACTCAACTACTCGAATGAGTCAGAAAGCGGTTTTTCATATCTTGAATAGCAGTGAAGATGTCACAGTAAAATGTCAATGCTGTACCTTCAACACTATTTAAAAATATGCGAAACGTTGTGTATCTAAGATTTTGTAACAAATTAAAACCAAATATTTAAACAAGACTTCTGACCATTGCTTGATAAATTGTGTAATTAAAATCCAGCACTTTTACTGAATATCTGTGCTCGAACTTGGTAATCATCTTATAGTGTAAAAAATTAACCTTCGTTTATTCTGGCTGTTGCGTCCAGAAATATAATGTAGTGTCGACATTTTGGCCGGCTTGACTACGGAAAAAATGACGTCATTGTTGCAAAAATGTAATTTAATAAAGTACCTGGTTATTTATTAGCCTAAAATAACCGTTGTTTATGATAACCTGACTCGATATCGGAAATGCAGCTATACACGGAAACAAATATATAATGTAAGCACTAAATTTATCAATACATTATTTGAGTTAATAAACAATTTCACATAAGTAAATTGATATAAGTAAAGTCGTAGTAAATTTGCTAATGCGAAATTATTGTAGTTAATTCGAGCTGAGCGCAGCAACAGCAGCTTTTGAAAAAAGTTATTTCCAGGACCCCTTTGTAAAGCATCATTGGAACACTGGGCGTTTCAGCTGAATTGGAAATTTACTTACCTCATACGCACTGGTAAGTTCCAGTTTGTGAAAGACCGGAAGAAAGCCATGCGCTGCGATCGGAAAAGTGAGTAAGTTGCTGAAACAAATCAGCCAATACATGGTTCCATTGTAGAAGATCTCGGTTGGTACACCAAGGACAAGAACTGCGGATAGGAAAGTGGCCATCAGTGACAGAGTGACTGGCAAGATTGACATCTGTCGTCCTCCGAGCAGAAAATTGGCTGTGGATTGATCCCGTTTATCCTTCCATGCAAAAAATATTCCCACCAAGGCTGATATGACCAGTGTCAATATGAAAATAAGGTAATCTGCCCAATGGAAAGTGTTTCTTGGAGAAGCCATCTATGTTCGTCTCAAATTGTAAGTAAGAAAGTATGAGTCCGTTTACTTGTATGTCAGGATTATTTGATATACGCTTACTAGAGCCAGTATTGCCCGTAGTGTGACTATATTCTGGTCGTAATGGCTATTTAAAGGTCGTTTAACAGTAGCCGAGATTATCATCCTAACTCGTAGCATATATGTTTAATCAGATATCTGAATATCTAGCAACTCTGCCTAGATTCTTAAACTTGAGGTCATGTGATCAGGTTCTATGTCAGCGACCTAATTTACCGGTGCCTAGATAAATTTATTGTTAACACTTATCAACTCTGACTACAGAGTCCAATTTTGGAATTTCAAACTATGAACTATCATTGTTTTCAACTAAGCCAGAATGTTCGTATAGAATTGTGTCTGATTTAACTGTATACATATGATTCTATATCTGCGGTTGACTCTTAACTGCGGGTTAGAGTCAATAGGGCAGTACAAAATTAAAGCCAAATTTCAAGCATGAACTAGAGACAATAAATAGGTGCTCAATACCAACAATCACCTCTCATTACACTCCTATGTGAACATTATCAGAACAGCTCTACATACACAATCTAGATAACGTCTCACTTGTACTAACATGTCTGGAAAGTTGTACAAAGGGAAGGTAATTTAGCGCAAACACGGTAAGTAAATTGTGAAGCATTCAATATAGCTTAAGTTTTACTGGTTTAAAATACGTTGTTCCCTGAAAATGTGCTCCAAGATTTTATACTATGCATCTAAATCATCAAAGAGAAAAAAGTAAGCGAGGAATACGAGGCATCACACATTTGTGTTAATGACCAATATCCGTTCTATCAGTGAATCTGATGAAATGACGGGGACTACCTTATGGGACAAAATCGTAGTCTTTCACTGTTATGTCAACATTTAGATTCCCCATCTAGTATGTTCACGTAAGTCGTATCGTTCTTTGTTATAAAATTAACATCTTATATCTAGCCAGATACATTGTGGCATAACGATAAGAAACATCAGATAGCACCATTAACTGATTACGAAGGGTAACGTTTTCGAAGCTGTATGATAATAAATTTATGAAATGGATACATCGGCCGTGATGCTATTACCACGTTACAAGAAAGAAAACTTATCCAGAAAGGTTTCACTTTATTTCCTTTTTCATTTGTATCCTATCGCATATATATATATATATATATATATATATATATATATATATATATATATATATATATATATATATATATATATATATATATATATATATATATATATATATCGTCAAAGTGTCTGAGATTTCATACCTGTCAGGGCTAGAATTAACATTATGTGAGTCATTATCCATCACGAAGGACTGCCCAGAAGCTGTTTTGTTTTTCGATGATAGCCAGGGCGAATCGGATGACGGAGCAACTGTAAAATCTTTGTAATCTTCAAAATGGTAACGCACCAGAAGCTGCATACAAAGAAGCATTATAATTTTATAATATTGTCCTGATCTTCCTCAATATTCTTTAAAATATTGACAAAATTACACGGAAGAGTGCTAGAGTTATTTTGCTCACAAGTGCGGATGCACATGAAAAAAGATTGGCTGGGGTAATTACCGAACTCCTTCGGCTCAAGCGGTCGGAATAATAAATACCAATGATAGTACACTATACAAATGCCAATTGCATCACATGTATGGCTGTATTTCGTAAAAAAAAGTGTATTCCACGAAATCAGCCAAAGATTTTCGTACGATCTTTCATAACAGTTGGTGAAACGATGCTTACAAATTTAATAATAAATATTTTCTAGGATCCATTTCATGATTTGTATTTAACATGAATGCAGTTCATATTAAAATGAATGAATATATTATTTAAAAATTAATCTGAAGCACACGCTTAGGGCAGTAATTTGTTTTATTCTAATACAATTATGTATGAAAAACATTTCATTTTCCGTGTCCTATCGTTATTACTTTTTAAAAGATATATTTTTTTTCAAGCTAAAGTGTTGGTTTAATATTACTTTATTGTTACGAGACTTTATTTCCTTGCAGACTTTTTGATACCGTTGTCAAGAACAACTCGCAAATCGTACATGCTAAACGTATATAAGTTTGGGTAGAAAAGAAAGATACCCGAAATATACAAAAAGAATCAGTCGGACATTTGAAGTCGCAGAGTTTCGTGTACTGACTGAGCATAGGAAATGTACTGGAAGGACTACAAATCTTACCATTTGAAAATAATTCTCTGGATGATTACATTTTTGTCACCCTGCAATGTTATACTTCAACATAGAAATAACTTTGAGGAATGAATTAATCAACTTTTTTAGAGAGCTTATGAGGTCAGTCTCAGGCATGCGGCACTGATGAAAGAAACCTACACTGTTTTGTAGCACGAGCCACATATAAAAATTTCAAAAATAATAAAAGAAGATTGATGAACTTCTTCAAAAGAAGGATTTAGACTATGTCTAAACGTTTTATACACAACTCAGACCATGTCTAAACGTTTTATAGACAACTTAGACCATATCTGAATGCTTTATACACAACTTAGCAAGATCTATCTTTGATTCTTTCCGATGTCGTTGGAGACCAGCAAGTGCTATCGGGTTATTCCCATTGCTTTGTCATTCTCGTGCAAACCATGAACGCTATGTAGATATCTAAACACTAAAATGTAATACTATCTTTTACGACTGAGCGTAACAGAGGATAATTTTATTAAACAAGAATTGACAAATATATCATACACTCGACGCACACCTGTCAAATATAACACATTGTAGTGTTTGAATTGTGTTGGTGTTTTACATCACAAACTTTAATGGTTATATCGACTGATGGAAGATTCGAAATTGCATCCTTCTTGTCGTTGTCCACTTAGCCACATCGCTCTTACAGCAGGATTCTCAAAGATTATAGCAAGTGTCATCTTCGTATATTTGAAGCAACCGAATAATCTCCAGGAATAAATATAGATTCTTACTGCTAATCGATCACTACCTGGGAAGATGTTATCTACCTGTCAAATGCGACTGACAGAAATAACAGGAACAAAACACGAGCCATTCTTACAACAGATAGGAACATACTGTTTCGTCTCGACACAGAAGAGATACACTGTAAGCTAAATCAGTCGAGAGTACATAGAACACTCTATCTTGTAGCAATAAAATAGTTATGACGCTAATCGGGACTGCCAATTATCAAGACAAAGTAATTCTTGTGGTTTCCATTGTTTGTTTTTTTTTGTAATTTCATTTACTATTTATAGCTTTTTCTCCAACTAATTATATCATCTGATTTCTTTTAAAAATCAGAGTTGAGTGGAAATTTTTTTCAAGCAAAAACTATTGGTCTTTGAAGTGATGATATTGTGAACATTTTATGTGCAGTTTATATTTGTTATCCAACATATGCAAAGTGGACTGGAGATTCGCAAGACAAATAAAATAAACAATGTTTTGACAATGCAAATAAGAATAATTAAGTAAAGTAAGATATGCACAGTAATAATTCAACGTTTTTGCAATACTATGTTTTTGGTAATATATTGAGTAAGCTAAAATTACCCCTCCACCCACCGCACAAAGTCTAATTATTTTTAAATAAAGTCGGTCTCTGGCTGTTTACCTTTATGTTCTGCCATATCATCCTTATCGGCAGCACTTAACAGTTTTCTTGAAAAATTAATAAAAAAAACAATTGACAGGTACAAAATAAAAATGAATAATAGAAGATGTAGCGGTTATTGAAGATATACATGAAATTGCTAATAAATTTTGAATACTCTTTTACAAATGACGTTTCTTTAGTATGGGGTCTCACTGCATTACATAATATAACATGCATGTTATACTGCAAACTATGATATATAATGCACACTTTTGATGGTTGGCTCCAAACACTGAAACTTGGTGGACATTTTCTTGTACTAGACTTTAGTATAGGTTGACCCTAGGGATAGAACGACAATTGGGATAATGGGAATTAATATTACGCCCGCCATCTGAAAAGTATTGCTCTCTGAGATCAAAGGGAATCAAGGTGGAAAAAAAAGTATGTTAAAAGTTGTCAATCTGTTTAACATTATGGGTCAGTCTAGAGACAAGATGGAGAATCCTATGTTACAAAATGTCCACTTGATTAACATTATGGGGTAGTTTGGTAGACAGTTTGGGCAAACTCATCCTTAGAAATGTCTATAGGTTTAACATGATTTGTCTGTATGACGACAAGTGAGAACGTAATGTTAAAAACGTCCATAGGCTTAACATATGCTTTGATTTACCAAAATCCAGTCATATTCTATCCATTACCCAAACGAATGCTATCCAATACCGTCACATTTACTATTTTACATGCGAATAGTCAAACTCATACTCATCTACTGACCACACAGAAAGAATATAAAAAATGTATAAAGCAAAATTAAAAATTTCTTATAGACAAAACTAACTTCCATATCCCCTAAATGTTCCTATCATCTCCTTTTAAACAAAACCTCCATCCCTACTATTCTTATAATCCTTATAACTCTACCAGTGAAGAGCAAGGAGAGAAAGAAAAACATGCAAAAATGGAGAAAAGAACAAGAGCACACTAGCGGACAGACATTAAGTTATTTGTACAATCCAAAATCAAGCATATTAATTTTGGCAAATATATTATGAAGTCATGTGATGTTTATTACTTTTGTAAAATCGCGATTGTTTTATTTCTTTTCGTCCTAGATTTCAATTCATTCACTAAACTTGCCTACCTATTGTCACTTGATAAACATAAGGGCAACAAGTTTTGTTGCAAACATATTCAGTGTCAGTTGAACAAATTTGGTTTTTCAGGTGATTGTAATTGTTTTTTAAAGAAAAAAAAATTGTACCCTAGAGTTATTCAATTTCAGTTCGTTTCTTTACAGCTGTTGTTTATCGTACAATGAATGAAATATAACCTATAACGAGTGACAATACATTTCAAGTTGCCAAATTGTAAAACTAAGTCGGAATATGACGTGAAACTGCTGGTTTATTGTAAGATGTCAATGCATCGTGCATGGAGTTTTTGTACTTATTAAGAAACTATTTTTCCTGTCTGTCTGTAAAATTGCAAAGTGTCTGAAGTCCTATGAAAAGATATGTTACGTAAGATTTTGTGACGTTTCGAAAACCAAACTTTAGTACAGAGAGAGAGAGAGAGAGAGAGAGAGAGAGAGAGAGAGAGAGAGAGAGAGAGAGAGAGAGAGAGAGAGAGAGAGAGAGAGAGAGAGAGAGAGAGAGAGAGAGATATTTGCCATAATCATTACACACCATTTTGTCTAAACACATTTGTCTACGAATAACGTAAAATTTAACATACGAAGAGAAAGGAGGTGGGGTTTGTCTTTTCCTCTTTATATTTAACAACAACTTGAATGCAATTAAAATGTTGACAACGTTGTTGAGTAAGGAAAACTTCGAATGATCTAGTAAAATATCATTTTGTCATTGATGCACACTAAAGAAAATAAAATAATGTGTACAAAGCACATTTGAAGAGAAATTACATTCAATACAGGTGAGTATATGTTCTAATGAGAAACAGTGTATGCATCGCACACGGATGTTTGTACTTGTAAAAAAATTCATTTTCCTTTTAACCCTATAGCCCCTCTCTAACGGTGGATAGAAGCAGCAACTATCACTACGAATACAACTTCAACGTGAGAAAGGTTTAAGGCTGTTACTATTGACGTTTATTATATGTTTAGGCTCGTACAAAATAACAAAGAAAAGAGTAAAACCAACAAACTTTGTAAAAATTAAAAAAAAAATTATTTCTCGAAAAAAACAAGGTAAAAAAATGAAAAAGGACTAAATCTTACCCAAAAACTAATCATTGAATTAAAAAAAAATATATCACTAAAAAGTTCTAAATGAATCAATGTTCGAATCCCGATGAAATCCCAAGGTTTAGTGCTGTTTTGTTAACAATTACTTTGTTGAATTTTATGAATCAAGAATAATATTCAGGCTTTAGAATCCTGAATACTTTCCAACAAACGATTTTGCCAAAGAATTTTGATGAACACAACTATTTTCCAGGATGAATAAATTAGTTCATATATTTTTAAAACTGAACTGCTCACAACACAAAATACCACCGAGCTCCAAAGGAATCAAGTTACAACTGACTGAAAACACTAAAACGTTAGTTTTAAGCGTAATTTTAGATCACGTGACGAGGACAATTGGTCACTTATTTCGAATGGCGAAGTTAAGACCATAGGCCAACTCACACGTACGCCATGCATAAATATGATTCTACTTAACGAACCTTACTATACGATTAACTAATAAAATTCAATTTTTTTTTTACACCGGATCTGACACAAGCCAAGAATGAACTTGATTACGACCAATGATTTTCACTGTGCTTACCAATCTTTAGCCAAGGTCAGGAACTAGATCATCTAAAAATACAATGTAGCAATAGTGAATATTTGCTATTACTGAACTGAATTTTCAAGAAAAACGTCAAATCCAGTCAATAAAGGTATTGCAATAACGTGCATGCAATGAAATAAAAATAGAGAATTTAAAACTAACACACAAGTAATCAAGTTACGTATTCGTAACACTTCTACCATCAAGAACAAGAAAGATTAATATAAAAAGTTTTATTTTTACCATATGTAAATTATACATGAGGTAAGACACAATTACATAACCAGAATTTTTATGAATCATACAAAGTGTACAGAAATAATATTTCTATACATGGGAAAGTGCATCTGCTATTAAATTGTCTTTTTCCTTGATGTACCTGATGTCAATATTACATTCATGTAACAACAAACTCCACCTTAATAATCTTTGATATTTATTTTTCATCTTGTTGATTAAATTAAGGGGGTTGTGATCACTAAACACAACAATCTTAGTAGGAGCTGAACTAAAGTAAACTTCAAAATGCTGTAATGCCAAAATTGAAGCCAAATATTCCCACTCGATTGTTGAGTATTTTTTTTGGTGCTTATTTAATTGCTTCGAAAAATAACACACTGGATGATCAACACCATTTCTATCTTCTTTAATGTATACTGCTCTAAATTCAACATCACTTGCATCAACAGATAGTTTATAAGACTGAAATTTGGAGCGGTAAGCACCGGAGCACATTTATCGCCTTTACATTGTCAAAAGCCTTCTTACATTTTTCAGTCCAAAGAAACTTGTTTTTCTTGCTTAGTAAATTTGTCAGGGGTTCAGCAATATTAGAATAATTGGAACAAACTTTTCGCCATTATCAAGCTATAAAAACCGATTAAGTTGCTTTTTACTGACAGGCACAGGGAATCCAGAGATAGCCTTAACATGAGCATCTATAGGTTTAACTTGTCCATGTTCTACAATATGTCCTAGAAATGTTACACTAGCACAGCAGAACTCGCATTTGGATAAATTGAGTGTCAAACTGGCATCAGTGAGTCTGTCAAACAATTTCCGAATGGTTGTTTGATGTTCTTTCCAGGTGTTATTGTAGATGATGACATCATCAATGCAAGCATCACTATTATCTAGACCAGATGTAATCATTTCATCAAACGTTGAAAAGTACTTGGAGAACCCTTCATCCCGAGCGGCATCACTTTATATTGATAAAGTCCATCTGGATTCACGAATGACAAAATGTCCTTTGCCCTTTCCGTTAGTTTAATTTGCCAAATTCCTTTCAAAAGGTCAAATTTGATAATTTGATGACATACTTGGCATTTCCAATCTTAACAATAATCATCGATTCTGGGTAATGGAAATGAATTTGTTTTTGTCACACTGTTCACCCTCCTATAATCAGTGCACATACGGAAAGGTTTATCTGGTTTCGGAACAAGAATGAATGGTGAACTCCAACCACTTGTACTCGGTTCTATGAAAATCATTCACCAACAAATACTGAATTTCCTTTTATTAATATTCTTGTTTGAGTTGGTTCATCCCATATTTGTGTTATTTCATAGGTTTAGAATTCACAATTTCAACGTCATGAAAAATTTTGTTTGTCCTTGTAAGAATATTTAGAAATATGCATTCATATGAAAATAATAACTGTTTAAGTTAATTCCTTTCTTGTTGTTGCAAACGTGAATGTTTCTGGTCCATACTATTCATAATTTCCAAATTCCGATGATTTGTTGCTCCAAAAAGAGTAGAGTCCATTGAATTTCTTCACTTCAATTCTCAGTGAGTGGGACAGGTACAACTAAATTAATTGCATGATTTACCTGGCTATCTCTCAATATACCAGTACTACATTAATTTATTTAGATCTGAGTACTATTATTATAATTTAACTCGTTCATTTTCTTCTTAAATTTATAAGAGCCATAATACCTAATTTGAAGAAAATTTTGAAAACTGAGCAAAAGAGAATCAACTCTGTTACAAAACTCAAAAGTTCTCTCCATTGAAGTTCTGTGAAACCATAACTTCACTTTTGACTTGAATTGTTGAACGCCAAATTCAAGAACATCTAGCTGGAAAATTCCAGACATAAAATCTGACCATTGATCCGATTGGGCAGATTAGGGAGGGCCAAATTGAGTAAAAAAAACTTTGTCAAAGCTTTTACTATAGTTTTAGTTTTAATATTTCTCAAAGGAATCGCCTCTGGGAATGACGCACACATAATGATCAACACATATCGGTTGCTTGACTTGGTCTTCTACCATTATTCTGCTAAATGGTTCGTCAAATGCAGGAATTGGTTACAGATGAGCCTTATGTATCTTCTAATTGGGTTTTCCGATCATTTTACAAGTATAACAAAATCTACAGAATTTGCAAACATCACGTTTGATGTTTTTGCCAATAAAAGTGAGTCAAGATACTGTGATAAGTCTTATTAATCTCTAAGTGACCAACCAGAGGAGTTTCACGGGCCAGACTAAGTATATCCTGTTTTGTAAGATTTTGGAACTACAATTTGATAGTTCACTGACCATTCGTCACCAACTGGTCCCAAGGGATGTGTCTTCATTTTCTCATAAGAAGTTCACTTTTAATGAAATAACAGAAAGGTACTTCAGTGGCTTGTTTCACCAATGGCCCTTTGAAACAAATAGGAGATTGTTGTTTTTCACCCTGAATAGAAAAAAGAGAATAAGTAGTTAAAAGAGGATCAGTGATCAATATCTTTCAATTGATCCAAAACAAGGAGTGAAAGGGAACCCATTGAAAGCCTGACTAATACATGTACCAGCTAAAGGAATATATATCTAACGAAATCATTCTCAAGAGCTTTCTTTGCCATAGCTCTTGTAACCGCACAAGCTGGGTAAAAATCAGGTAATTCTTTTTCTTGGACCGATTTTCTGATCCAAGCAAGGCTTGTCAATTACAAGTGGATTAACCACAAACTTGTCTCCAGCTAGGTCGTTGCCTAGTTATAAATGAATGCCATAAACGGGTAAAGATACACAATTCTAACTGTCACTGGTCATTAAACTAAGTCTGATGACAAATTTACACAGTGGAGAGGAACATTAACAAATTCGCACTTTACTCCTTGAATGAGAACAAACACTCACTAGAAGAAGACTTCTCAGAAAAAGGCAATGTACCTGATAATAAAAGGCCGAGTAGCTCCTGTGCCCTTTAAAATTTAATAGCATTAGGATTGGCCAAACCACCCAAGAGTGATATAGAACCTTTCGATATGAATGTTCATAATTCTCCATAATAAAATCAGACGAGGATTTATTAGCCCCAATACATGTATTGCTTTCCATACATGACCGTAACCTTAACCTCTTGAGCATTTTGGATAGGTCTATCTTGATTTATGATGATTATATTTCAATTTGAAGCAATCAGAAATAACGTGTCCTATCTTCTTGTAATAGGTACACGTAGGAAGAGAATGATTTTGAATCAAGCTTTTTAGAAGCTTTATTTTTAAAAATTGTGCCAGATTAAGTTTTAGGAGTCGTGTTAGACTGAAATACCTTTTTTTAAAGTAGATTGTGCTGAGTGAAAGATTTGCTTACAACAGGAACTTTATGAGTTAACAAGTACTCGTCAGCAGTAAGAGCAGCATTTTCCAAGGATTCGATTTTATGTTCTTGAAGGTAAGTCTTAATGTCACTAGGGACACAATTCTTTAACTCTTCAAGTTATACAAGTTGTTTGAGATTTTCATAATCACGTTTAACTTTCTTGACTAAGCACAATCTTTCAAATAATTCATCTTTTCCCATTGCAAATTAGACACAAGTTTGTCCAGCTTCTTTTTTATATAGTTATTAAATTTATGCCGATAAGCTTCAGGAATTAACTCATAACCCTTTAAGATGCATTCTATAACAAAGTCCTAGTCAGCACTTTGATGAACTGGCAATGAATGATCAATATCACCAGCTTTAACAATAAGTACTCTTCATAGTAACAGAGTCCAATGCTCCATTGGCCATTTCAAATTTTTAGCAACTTTCTCAATATAAGGAAAATATTTGTCAATTCTCTTTCGCTAAACTGGGGTACTAGCCTAAAATTCTTTGTAAGATCAAAACTTGAATTTATTTGTGAAGTGGAAATGTGTTTTTCCATAGCCAGTTCTATTTCTTTTAACTTAATATGAAATTTCCCTTCATCCTTATTTTTTGCATCTGTAAGTGCATTTATTCTTTCTGTAACTCCAATCGCATTTTCTCTCTCTCATTTCTGATTGTAACTTCATTTGTGTATCTTTCTTTCTCTCTCTCCTCTTTCTCAAATTGCAACTGAAATTGTTTCTCTTCTTTTTGTAAATGCATGTTTTTTTTTTTTCAATTGTACCTGCATTTTTTCTTTTTCCAATTGTAGCTACATTTGTTTCTCTCTCCTCTTTTTCAAACTGCAACTTCATTTGTTTTGTTTACTTTATCTGTCTGAAGATACAGCTTCCTTAACTCTAATTCAATCCTGTTTTAATTTCAATTACTTTGCGTTTATGTCAG
This sequence comes from Potamilus streckersoni, assembly GCA_016746295.1. Taxonomy (NCBI): domain Eukaryota; kingdom Metazoa; phylum Mollusca; class Bivalvia; order Unionida; family Unionidae; genus Potamilus; species Potamilus streckersoni. Next base: position 242,148 of record JAEAOA010001777.1, on the reverse strand, counting down.
TGATACAGACTTATTGAGCGAACCCGAAACACTTTATATAAACATTATTTTCAACCAAATATTGAATGAAAAAGTTTTTTATGTCTTACTTCGTTAAGGAAGATTTTACCTCAGAAAGATCATATTTTCTGGAAAGTTCAAGCTTAAAACAATCCAATTGCTCCTGAGTAGGACTAGAAAGAAAAATCTCCACTTTTGATGACATTGTGAAAATCCTGTTGATTTCACTAAAGATTTCAAACAAAATATGAAATAGTACATGGGATTTAAAATATTCTGAAGACATAGGGAAATTAAAGTCTGAAATATTTTAGCCAAAATTCATATATCCCAAGGACGAAAACCCAATTTTCTTTATTACTCGTCTATGCTTGTACAAAGTAACAAAGAAAAGAGTAAAACCAACAAGTTTTATAAAATGTAGAAAAATATATTAAATATATATATTTCTCAGTTCCTATCACTAAAAAATTCTAAATCAAAGTTCAAATCCCGATGAAATCCCAAGATGGAAGGTGATGATGTCTTCTACATCCGGTTTAGTGCTGTTTTGTCAACAGTTCCTTGTTGAATTTTATGAATCAAGAACAATATTCCGACTTTAGAATTCTGAATATTTTTTTGACAAACGACTTTGTTCAAGAATTTTGATGAACACAAGTATTTTCCAGGGTGAATAAATTATTTCAAATAAAAAAAATTAACTCAACTGGTCACAACACAATATACATCTGATCTCCAACGTATCAATTTACGAATATCTGAAATACTAAAAACGGAGTAGTTTTAGATCACATGACGGGGTCATATGGTCACTTATTTCGAATGACGCAGTTAAGACCATATGCCAACTGACACGAACGCCATGGATGAATTTGATTCTACTGAACGAACCTTACAAAAGATTCAATGAAAAAAAAAAACAAATATAAAAATGTTGTTTACAACAGAGCTGAAACAAGCCAAGAATGATATTGATTACGACCAATGATTTTCACTCTGAGTTTACCAATTTTGAACCAAGGTCAGGAATTAGGTCAGCAAAAATACAATGTAGCAATAGTGATTATTTTCTAGACCTGAACTGAATTTTCTAGAAATATGTTAAATCCAGTGAATAAAGTTATTACAATAACATGTAATTAAATAAAAACAAACTAAAAGAAAATTTTAAACTAACACACAAGTAATTAAGTTACATATACGTAACATTTTGTCAAGTCCATAATATTATAAATTTCGACAGCTCATTTTCAGAACCCTCCTAGATCGCTTGGGATAGAGAAAATGCACGGATAATTGCCAACGACCCCCCCTCCCTTCAAATCCTCCTATTATAAAATGTGTGGGACAGGTGTCTGAAGACAATATTTATACTTCGTTGTTTTGGTATATTCTTTTAAATACGAATCGCTACAAAATTTAAAAAATATCACAATTTTTCTTATTTTGTACTTATATTTTGAATTACCTAACAAAACCGAATTCTTTATGTTGTATTTCCTGCTTATCTTGCTAAAACTTCTTTTATGGAATGGATTCTGCTTCTTAAAATTATCCATTTTCTCCCATTTCACTTAAATTAGACACTGTAGAGCAATGTCTTTTTATCTCGTCAACCATAACATGCATCTTTAAATTTGTCACTCTTTTCTCCTGTCCTGGAGGTTTCTATTTTTGACGGTATGGACAATTTGCTTGCATGAAATTTGGGGTTTACGTCGACGATTTGATAATAAAATACAATCGAATGTCAACCATTCTCCTTCTGATTAACATATTTTATGCTGTTGTCGGTACCGAATCACAACATAATCTATGCCGAATTTGAAATCGAGACAAGAAAACTTATGTCATAGAAACAAAATGTAAATCTTCGTTCATAATTAGCCTTCTGCGTGATAAAAAAAGAAAAAATGTATTATCTAATTAGCGTTGGGAGTATTAATGCGGCTATATTTAAATCACCGTAACGCCTATGGAATTTAACAATAGCAGTCAGATAACTCTGAAACTTTTGGAAATTTGACAGTGCTGGTAACTCTATGGCATCATGGGAATTTATTATAAATATACTGACAAGTGCCAATAAACGCTGACCAATATCCAGTGATCTACTATCGAACACCAAACACTTATTATTCAATGCATCTTTTTGAGTGACAAACGCCCAGACATCTACAATACCATTAACACACCGTTGAAGTGACCAATACCCACTGATGTACTATTCAAAACCCCACACCTATTATCCAATACCCCGTTCTGAGTGACAAAAAAACCCCCAAGTAACATGTTATTTAAGATCCACATTGTACCAACAACAAGCCGTTGGAGTGGCAAACACTCAGCGATATACAATCCAACACCCATATGATACCATCTAGACGCTCAGTCATTTACTATCGAACACTGCACCCTTACTACCCTGCACACCGTTTGACAGGAACGTCCGGGAGTGTCGAATTGTTGTATGCTCTTGATCTTGGTTACAGCTTGTTAAACGTGTACAAAACGTATCACTTTCCTACCGCAGAATAATACTAATCGGATGACGACTCGACTCCATGGATTTTTTTCCAATTAATTTCTGAAACTGAAGCAAGAAAATAACGGATATCATGTCTGACGTCACCCTCAAAAAACGACAAAGATGAATTTAATGAACGGTACCTATCTTCTGAGGGAAAAACCTTCTAAAAGATCGAATCACACAAAAGACACTCGTTGAACTGTTTGTGGGGAAACTGGTACAGCCCTCGACATTGTCAAAGACTGAATACTTTATAAATCCATGTCCATTCTTTCAATTCGACGATAAAAGTACCAACTCATTAATCACGTATAAGCCATAATTAACAATCCAATCTTTGTGAATTAAGACGTTGCATCACCCTACGAATTTGTTAATACGATTGCTGCTTAAGTGACAGTCAAAAGTGCCCGTTAGAATTTGTATTACGCCTCGAAGCCTTAAGAGATTGAATCCTTTTCTTCTGACACCAATTATTATATCAACATCAATCTACCTGAAGGTTATCAAATGTACATGTACATAGAAGACAAAAGTTTATTAGAGTGGAATGACGAACATCCCAAAGACAGCATTTTGAGTTTTGCCATTGGTTAAATAAAATATTACGGCTACTAGTTCCCAGACATGTAAAGACAACTTCATACCAAATGCGAAGTTAAAGGACTGACAATGACAACCGCTTCAGTCACGTTGTAGCCTTTACCTCATAAAAAATACAAGTGCGACTTTCTGATTACAACAAGTTACCTTACTGATACACTCCAATAAAAGAAAAGGTTGGAATTCAAAGACATAAATATAATTGTGAGTACAAACGTTAATCGAGAAAGATGAATTTCAACACATAAACAATCTAATCGACCCACAAACTCCAAGTTGAGCCAATGTTATGTATGACGGTCTTCTTGCTTGTCATCGTCCATACAAGTTTCCCGTGGCTTTGTCTGTGATGATTTTGACAGTCCATTACAATCACTGAAATTGAGATGACGTGTGAGAGCAGGTCCTACTCTAGAATCCTTAGTTGAAACATGATTTGTCTGAATTGATAGAAAGAAATAAAGCGCATTGTTTCAGTTGTGGTGGTAAACTCCACGATTTGACATTCAAAGATTCAACTAACAAAGAGCATGACAGATGGTCTTCGCATTGCTGATATATTCGCCTGGCGGCTTCATACAATGAGACCTCTTGCATATTAGAAAACACATTCATAATCAAAATTTGGAGCTGAGATATGTCATTTACAGAGAGTTTGTACAGATTCAGGCGAGACGCAAAGAATTGTACCCAAAATGACGTATACTTTTTAATCATTGGTATCTGAATGATGTAACAATATTATGGTCAAACGGTGAGACTTTGATAAACTTATGACCTCTTCTCTCACAACTTCTGTCATCAGTGATACACCAAATTCTACGTAAATCATTTACAGTATTTAAGATCACCTGTGTGAACATAAAGTCAACAAAAATTGCAGTTTGTAGATCCATGGACAATTTCCGGAAATACAAAACTGCCTAGATATTAGCTGCCTCATCATAGGCTTAAACACTTTGGAATGAATAACAGTCGGAATATCTTTGACTTTTTTCATCGAATGCAAGAAACAACACTGCCTGGAAGGGACAGACGTTCTAGTGAGAGGAAAGGATTTCTAGGGATTCAAAATAACATCATTATTTTCTTTTAACTGTCGAATGATGAAACCATCTCTGACAATGCTGAACAAGAGGAAGATTTTAAAATGAGTAGCTATGCTACATGTACTTGATGTCAGCATGGCATCAATTTCAGTTAAGACAAAGTCGAATTCATTAGAAGCCTTTTGGTGAAAAACCCTTGTCATAATGATCACCAACTTATAGGGAATAGTGGCATGATATTTAAGACAGTCTGAGTTGTAGCCATATTGGATACACGACTGGCACCATTTTCATTTAGGACCAGCTAGGTACCATGATAAGTACTGTGAAACTCAGTCTGGAATAGCCATCCATTCGAGGAGTAAAAACAATGTTGTCAAGACATTCATTTTCATTCAGGAGAAGTAGCAATAATAAGATTTCTAAGATGGTTTCTGTGGTAGCCATACTGGACGACAGGTCGGCCTCATTTTCACTTAAGACCAACTGGACATCATATAAGTCGTTTAGTACAAATTCCAATCACATGTGAACATACGTGTTGGAGTAGCGATGAAATGATTTTCAAATATCGCCACTGGCGGCCATAATGGAAGTCAGATAATCATCATCATTATTTAGGACCATCTTGACCTAAGAAAATGTCTTCATGTAAAAATCCAATTGTGGTAACAGGAATAGCAATAACAATATTAAAAAGATAGCAGCTATGGTGGCCATATTGGATGTCAGATATCATTTTCATTCAGGACAAACTAGACTAGACTTCATAAAAAAGTCTTTCAGTGGAAAACCATATATTGATATAACCATTCATTCTTCTGGAGTAGTAATAGTAAGATTTTCAAGATGACTACTGTGGCGGCTTTACCAGATGTCCAAGAAGCTTTATTTTCATTTAGGTCGAGAATTACCAAGAATGCCACCTTGTGCTCCATTCTGAACATCAGAAGGTAGAGATGGGTATCACAAAATGTTTTGCATCGCGGTATTTCTGAACATATCGCGATACGTACCACGGTATATTGCAATTATATTAGAGACCAGCAATTCAATGTTCTGGGATTGGAGCCTAACATTTTGTTATTTACATTTCCATCTGTCAATAGCTGGGACAAAATATTTCGATTTGCTTTTTATGTTAATAGCAAATTAACAACAATTTATAATCATTTCATGATCTGAAACAAAATTTTCTTGAGATTACAGAGAATTAAAAAAATCACAGCTTAAAAAAATTGCAGCCCACCCTCCTCCCTTAAATGGACAGTACCTGTAAACGAATTTGTTTTTATGTATGTATAATCATTTCATGATCTGAAACAAAATTTTCTTGAGATTAAAGAGAATTAAAAAAAATCACAGCTTAAAAAAATTGCAGCCCACCCTCCTCCCTTAAATGGACAGTACCTGTAAACGAATTCGTTTTTATGTATGTTAATAGTAGTTTTACAATCTGTAATCTAAAAGAAAAACTATGGGATGATAAACCAAACACTACAGCTGACATCAGAGAGCTGGTCATAAAAAGAAGGAAGTGTTGACACGGAAACCTACAATTTACTAGCTACATAAGGTAAGGAAATTTTGAGCGGGATGCCAATACGTGGGTAAGAAATTTATTAGGGGTCATTAAAATATAAAATACTCAACAAACGAGAAATATTCAGTGGACTTGATAAATTACGTAAACTCTAAACAGAATATTGCTCTAGTTTAAATCTCAGGACGATTTGCTGTCTTACAAAGGAATTCAAGCACTTAACACATTAACGTACGCTGCTAATTATTTTTTTATAAATAAAAAAACACCCCCCCCAAACCCATTTTTTTAAATGCAAAATTTTATCAAAAGTTACATTTGGTCCGAATATATTTCGCACCATGTCCCATCAAGTCACATTATCCTGACACCAGGCTGACCAGTTCTAACACGAACATTTTAATGCTGAGCGTCAAGTGAGGCAGCTGTTAGTACCATTCTTAAAAGTCTATGGCAGGGGTCTCAAACTCAAATCACCCTGAGGGCTGCATGCGGGCATTTTCAATGGCCACCCGTAACAATGGAACTTTGAACGGGAATACGATATTTAAAAGAAACTGAAATAATGTTTTTAAAGTTTTTACACCTGACTTTTATCGCCTAATTCATTCAAATTTTTACACATTTTTTTAAACATCTTTTGCGTCAACATTTTAGTGTATTTAATGTCTGTATTTCAAAGGGGTCATTTTCCTAACCGTCTGCATGCATTCAGGAACTGATCCGTTATTTTGCACTACACAGTCACGTTTTTGTTGAGAAGCCGTAAAATATAACTACTTATAATGTAATAGTGTCAGTGACTTTTAGCTACCATAATGAATAAAAACTTCCATTCTTCAGGTAGGTCCCAAAAGACTATATTTGTTAAGCAGGAATGGCCATAAAAAATAGTGTTCAGAACAGATCGAGGACAACGGACTGTGCCCCCAACCCCGTCTCACCATACTGATGCTGTTACCATCATCAGAAAGGGATATCTACGTCTCACCATAGCTAAGACAAAAAATAAAGGCATCCAAAATTAGCTATTATTTTGTAATCTTCGCTTTTCACATAATATTGTTATTCTCAATGTTTACATGTTTGTTTATATCTCGTTATACAACACCTCGTTATCCATATTAAGGTTCGAGTACTCCGTTATCAATATTAATGTCCGAGTACCCCGTTATCCATATTAATGTCTGAGTACCCCGTTATCCATATTAATGTCCGAGTACCCCGTTATCCATATTAAGTTTTGAGAATAACTGCCGAGTATCGGAGCACTGATAAGTTGCAGTCTGTGTCAGTTACTGGACTGATTCATTCGTTATTATCACGAAACATAAAACTTTCAAACTCCAAGCCCTTCAAACTACTGGAGCACGAAATTCGGACTCTAGCTCAAAACGCAAACCCGAAAATAAAAACGGAGATTTGAAGTCTATGTTATAGGCAATGAACATGCAATAAGTGGAAATAGAGGTATTATACATCAATCTTCTAGTTCAGGAGTTCTATCTTTACTATGTACATATGAGGAATGCTAACAATCTTAGGCCTCATCTTGATTTTATGCTAGTAAAAAAAAAATCGAGTTTATATTTAAAAAAATTTCCCAAAACAAAACCTGGCTTCATGGCCATAAAAACCTTTTGAATACATATTTGGTTTAAATCGGCTGATTAACAGCAACGTTTTAAAAAAAAAAGTATGAACCAAGACAAATTTATATGTATTTTTGTAAAAAAAAAATATAAATATTCACTGAGTAAATGTACTATCAATTGTTACAAGTTTTAATTTGTTTTCTTCGTCTTTGTGTAGATTACAAAAGAAATACATATCATAAAATCTTGGGTGAATCTTTAAAACATTCATGGAATATATGTCCTTACACAAGATAATTTCTGGTTAAAAAGATATTTGATCAGAAGTGTTAAAATATTTGGGTCAGAACACTATCATATTCATTTTTCGAGCATCTACCAATTTCTCAACATTCCATAGGTATAAATATTGCTCTACATTTGTCAAATTTAAAGGAACGTAAGTCCAACACACTGTACCATACCGATGACAGCTCTAAAAACACATCGAAAATATATTTAAAAAAAATCAAACTATACAGGTTTTTCCAACTTCACAGAATTCACGCGTAAAGGAATCCTACATTTATAGAAAGAATAAAGTTATCTACCAATCTTGCCTCAGTCCTGTAACTGTATACCGGGAAATTTTCACGCAGGCTTATCTTTGCATTCAGATATGTAAAGGCTTACATGTAATAGTATCTCATTTGAGCTACAGAGATGATGTATATATAATAAGAATGTGAAAAGTGTTGAATTTCGCGAACTTTTCAACTTTGCGCCAAGCTGACGACGGCTGAAACTGCAAAAAAAATTAGTTAAAAATGTCCCAGTAAACAGTGTTTGAAATTGGATAACTGCAGGGTGTAATAATAATAATAATAATAATAATAATAATAATAATAATAATAATAATAATAATAATAATAAAATTCTAGAATAATTCCACAAGTTTATAAAAAAAAAATGTAATTAAAATTTATACGATTATATGCATGGTATCTAAAATGAAAAAGAGACACGGGCCAAATTATAAATTACAATTTCTTTGGTAAACAGAAAGAAGATTTTATTGATTTTTTTTATCGGACCTACAGCAATAATTTATAACTCAATAGCAACTTAATCCAAAGTTAAATCCATGGTTATCTTCCCTTATCTGTACAAGTTGTCGGGTTTTTTTTTTTTTAGTTCTTGTTGATGCAATGCAATGAAAGCATTTTTCATGGTCATAAAGTCAGATATGTAAACAAGCCTACTTGTTTCTTTTATTCTTTGTATAATTCTGTTAATCTTTATCAATGCCCAATGTTTAGGCTCTTATTTTGGGGTTTTATTATAAATGACTGGTATTAACATTTACATTACAATGCAATAAAGTTACAAGACGTTTAGATATCAGAAACGTTGAGCCCACAATCAAAGCACAACTGTAGAATTTGTGACCTTGACTCCATTCACCAACGGAAAGATTGAACAAAGCAGAGAATGAACTGGCACAGCTTAACGATGATTCATCCAATGTACGAAGAATATCCATCAGGGGGTTTAGCAAAAATAATGAAATGACGTTTTTTTAAAACTCAAACATTACTTTCTATGATTGTATCCTTGACGAATTTTCTTTGACCGTGTCCTTGATCTCCAGTGTAAAGAAGCTAGCGTTCATGTAACTGAACGAATCGTTTAGTTTGAAAATGATTCATCCCACGTGTGAACAAAATATATCAAGGTTTAGTAATATAAGAAAATAATAATGTTAACCCAAACATAATAAAACTCAATAAAATGGGGCCTAGAACCCAAGATGAAAGAGGCAAGCAAACTTGTTGAAGAATGAATCGTCATAGCTTTATAATCATTCATGACAAATAAAGAGAATCTATGTAGGGTTTTCGAAATATATGCCAATAAAACTTTACCCCCAAAACCTCAACTTACTGTTCATATCACCAATGTGTCTGCCGACCTTGGAAACTGACTTCTATATCTCGCTTCTCACTGATGTTGAATGACAAAAAAAAAAAAAAAAAAAAAGGCTTAGATCTGCTTACAATGGAAATTTTCTAATCTGCTTACAATATAAATTTTCTAATTCAGAAATAGGTCTTATGGCTAGAATATGACTGATTAAAAAAAGTGATGAATAAAAAGCACAATGGGAAACTCCTCTGGCCATGCAATGAACGTTTGAATTGTGTGATGAATCGAGAGATACACCAAAGCCATCCGCTTTTCAAAGCAGGTTCTTAATGCACATACATTTCAATCAGATTGATATAAATTTCAATTCACACTTGTCTAATATCTCGATTTAGAAATAGGCGTATATTGTGATTATATTATTTAACGCTGAAATGTTCTGGTACTCTTAATATGTGAAGTTATGAAATAATCCGATTCTGAATACAGATTCTTGTATACACGTATGGCAATGTGGGATGAAAAAAAAAATAAAATAAAAAAGGTCCCAAAAAGGGACTGATGTTCTACTGGTCGAAAAGAATTTCCTGAATCTAAACAAAGCATATCATTTTTAACTGCTGAGTGTTAGGTAGCCATATTGGATGCAAGATTGGTACCATTTTCATTAAGGACCATCTATACTCGATAAGAAGTGTTTTCACAAAAAACGTTGATATAATCAGATGAGGAGGAACAATGACAACAAGAATTTCAACACGGCCATAGTGGTGGCCACTTCTGGACGTATGAATGACACAATTTCCTTTCAAAACCAAAAAGAATTCACAAAAAAGTTTTGTGTGTGTGTGTGTGCGTGTGTTAAAAATCAATATTGCTAAAATCATCTATTCTGGAAAGATTAGTAATAAGATTTTACAACAAATGTCTGACGGTAATGAATCTTATATCAGCATCATATTTTTTTGTATTTAGGACCAAGTAGACAACATAAGAAAACTTCATATGCAAAACACCCACACTAATATGACTTTCTATTAAGGAGATATAGCTATAATAAGATACGGTTGCCAGGACAGCCATACTAAAGTCAGATTGGCACTATTTTCATACGGATCGACAACACCAGAACCCTTTTTGTGAAAACTCCAGGTATACATCACTGTCAATTTAGGAGAAACAAAAATAAAACCATTTTCAAGGTGGCTACTGTAGCAGTCATACCGGATGTCTACGCAGCAACCAGCGTCGGATTTAGACAAAGTGAGGCCCTAAGCTATTGGGAAGCTATAGAGGCCATATTTGGTATAAAATAAATTTGAGGGGGCCCTTCAGACTCTGTTCAGATTTTGGGGCCCTAAGCTGTAGCTTGTTTAGCTTATGCCTAAATCTGGTACTGATTACAGTAGATTGCTGATGTATGTTTACAAAATGCAGTCGGAATATGATGCTTGTTATTGAACTTGTGGTACTGACAAAGTGAGATTTTTACTTTCATTTTATTTTTTATGCCAAAAGGGGTCACAACTCTAAAATATTGATAACTACCCCTAACACTCAATATTATTTTTTTTTAAATTATGTAAATGCATTTGTATTACAAGAGCTGAAATAGCTTGTTTAGCTTATGCCTAAATCCGGTACTGGCAGCACCACATAAATTTAGTACAAACAAAACCTTGAGATGAATGTGTGTTAAAAAGTTTCATGGCAACAATCAAAGTAGTTTTGGAGGAATAGGTATTTGTGCTAAAAACGGGCCACGCCATAAACTCTTCTAATCTATTATTATTCGAACTAAAAAGGAAAATACCCTGGTATATGTTATATTAATGGAGTAATGGAGTCTACAAACATTGCTGGATTATATATATATATATATATATATATATATATATATATATATATATATATATATATATATATATATATATATATATATATATACACACACACTGCCAGTGAAGGTATGAACAGCACAACTTGCATCATTTTATATTAAACAGACTTGTCACTGAACATATACTTACAGAAATACAGTAGGTACAAACTTATATACATACTTAAAGAAAAGAAAAACCAGTATGTACATAATAACATGGACAGAGACCTGCTCCTTTTAGAAAATTGTACATATATACTACAAAAAATGAGCCATATTGTTAATTATCACAATGGAAGCAGAGTAAACAGAATGATTACATAACAATCTAAATTATAATCACACCATGAAATCTATGCAAGATGCTGATAACAAAATAAAAGTCTTTGAATGGGAAGCTATTTTGCCTCATATAATAAACTCTGCAGGCATGTTTGGAAAATTTACACATTTATGGGCAACAAGTATGGTGCAGAGACATCAAATAAATCTGATAAATATAGCAATTATGATGGAAGAATACTACATATCATAGGGGCTTAATATGCTAAAAACTGATGATATATAGCTTAAAAAAAACAGGACATTAGCCTTTAATTAAATGCTTTAACACTTCTTTAATGATTTTTTACAGTGAGGAAAATTTATTCTTGTTGCTAAAATGACAACACCTAGCAGAAACTTAATATTTAAATCATAATTTTCATTTTAAAAATTCAAAATTTTTAATAAAAATTTGGAAAAAAGTGATTTTGCAATAGAATACATTTTGCATCTGCAAAACATGAATGCAGAAAGCAAAAGTAATAAAGTTATAAAATCAATTTATGCAGCCATATATACAGCAGATAAGTAAATTTAATCCAGATTACACATTTTTATTTGTTTATCAAGATATAACTGCACTTTTTGTTAAAATCCATCCCTATACTGAATTCAACAAACATTCATCACTTCATGCATCACTGTATATGGGCCAGATTTGGGTTTTATAATTTTATCAACTTAGTCACATATGGTGAAGATTTTTCCATGCAGAATTAAAAATAAAATAAAAGAACAATTGCTAAAAATAATAAAACATGACAATTTTTATGAATTTTTACAAAATTACACTCGAGATAAAAGTCATTACATATCTCTATGCCTTTTTTAAATTTCTGACACCCTTCTCTCCAAGCCTGCATTCTGGATTTGAAATCTTTGTCGTCATCAAGTCATAACAGTGAAACATCATACCAAATGTGATCACCACACCTTAAACTGCGCATAATGAGTATTGTGACATGAATTCATATTACCAATAAAAATGTGATCAACCCAGATCTACCTTGATCTGAAACCATCACTGTCATCTGTTATTTCATTGGAAACATCACACCAAATATCATCACCCCTCCTCAGTCAGTGTAGATTGATATTAGTTTATAAAAAATGAGTCCATATTATCTACTAAAATAAGCCTTTGACCCCCACCTTCTTCTCCCTTGGGGGCTTCATCCAGATTTTGAAACCTTTACTATAATCTACTCCTCTCTGAGCAGCATACCAGAAATGATCACCATCCCTCAGCTAAGGTACATGTGGCTACATGGAAACAGTAATGGGACTGGATCAGTTACACTACAAAAGTGACCATATAAAGATATTTTCCCCTGTACAGTATCTACCTGTAGTTCTTTTTTGTCAGAAAAAAAAAACACAATAAAAAAATCACAGACCATTGCCAGCATACAATAATCACTAGTCATCAATGTATATACTACTTTTTACCCTAGTAAAACACAAACCCAACTGCAGTCTATACACAGATCTTCTGTTCCATAATGTATAGGTAGATCAGAGTCTATGTTGTTCATATTAACTTGTATGCTGAACAAACAGCAGGAACCTGAGTTGCCTTCAATTCATGTGACAGCAGATCTTGTACATATAGGCAAATGTGACAAAACCTTAAAGCTGTTTTCCTCAAACACAAAGACTAGGGCTTGCATGACGAATACATAAACAAAAAGGCATGGCTATAAAAAGTGTTACCTTGACCGATAGGTCAGAAGTTACATATTGAAATTGTCTTAGCTTGACAATAATTCATTCCAAATATGATAAAATCCTTCACATGTTAAGGAAAGATAAACAAAGGGAATTTAACAAATCCTTCACATGTTAAGGAAAGATAAACAAAGGGAATTTAACAAGTCCACTTTAACCTAAACCTTCATTCAAATTTGTATGACAAACTTTGATCTCAAAGGTACAATATGCATGCACATTTTTCACATTATGAATTGTCTTTTTACTTCATAACTATTAATCCCAAGAATGAAGGAAATCTACCCAGAGGTTAAGGAAAAATAAGCAAATGAAAATAAAACCAACAACATAAACTGTAATACTAATTTTCTATCACTGTGACCTTAAGCCAAAGGTCAAAGGAGTGAGGAAGCATAAACTGCCACAACTTCATAATGATTTATCCCAAGTATGAAGAAAATCCATCAATTGGTTCAGGAAATAAAAGCAAAATGAAAAAGCTTTTACCACAACCTATTTTCTGTGATTGTGACCTTGACTGACCTTTCCAACTGGAAAACATGCTGCAGAATGAATTTGTAAGCTTTATATTGTCTTACCAGAAATGGGGAGAATCTAACAAGGATTTTAGGAAATATATGCAAATTAAATGATTTAATTAAAACCATATGAAATTGTTGAAACTGTCAGCACTGCCAGAAACTGACTGAAGCCATGTCTTGCTTCCCTTCAATGTGGACCTGACAAAAGCCAATTTAAAACTTGAGATAATGTTTGTGTTCTGTATAGTTTTCTAACTATAAGCATCAAGATAAATCACTGCAATATTATAACAAGTCATGCAACTCTTTACAAACATCTATTTGTATGCGCTGTTACGACATTCAGACAGTTACACAGCGTATCTGGTAATGAGTGATGCTCAAAAATTATGGCACATGTGTAAAGTACCTGATATAGGACTTCCTGAGGATTTGAGGCACAAACTTGATGAAAAGCACAACTGAAAAGGTTGCTTCTTTGCTCTGGATAATTCATGATAATAATCTGAGCACAAATATCACCAAAAATGTTGCAATCTTAAGAAATGTATGCTCTGAGTATGGGAAATTACTAACGATGAGGACTAAAAGTAGTTTTAATATAGCCAAGTATGGCAGATTAGCCACTGCCTAATGGCTGCTGCAATATCATTGGCCATTTTCAAATTGCTGTCAAGTAGGATAACATAAAGTGCAGACTCAGTTATGGATGGACTGTTTTCTAAACACAGCATCCTAAACAATTGTTAATTTTATACAAAATTTATGAAAATTATTAAATGCCATGAATTGCTTGCACCTACTGTAGTTTGCATAATTTCTTACATCCAGTATCCAGCATTAAGTAATCAACAGTCAATCTACTTGACAATTTCTATATCCATGCACATTGTTCCTTCACTATAAGGTACTTTTGGATAAGGCAGTTTCTTTAGGTCTTGAATCTCACTGCATAATTTAATAATTGTATATAAAATATAAAACAACCAAAGACAATGACTTTTGCTCTTCATGTGAATAACATTATAGTATACTGTATCATGCATACCAATGTATCAGCAGCATAGACCCTAAACAGCCATAGTGCAATCATATCTTGGTCTATACTGATTTACTAATGACTGTAAGCAAAAACACAATGATCCAACAATGCATTATGTGAGTGTATTTCTGCTTCTATGTTGATCACAGCGGGATAAGATTCATATGTGAGCAAATAGGTTTTTGTTTCCCATCAGAGTGTGTGCACCAGTTACAAGATGGAACCCGTTAATGTACAACATTACTTAGTTCTGTGCAGAAGTTTTGAAAACTGCCAATGTAAATGGGGCCCAGAGTGACCTAAAGCGCTGTCCATTACGGATCACTGCCATCTCACCTCTGTTGGAGTCTAGGATTCGGCAAATGTGGATATGTGAGAAAGCTTGCTAATAGCTTCTCGTGGGTCAGTGGTTCCTTCCGGTGATTTCCTGGTTTCTTCCTCCACCATTAATACTGGCTGCTATGTATAGTATATCGTGGGCTGAAAAATGGTGTTTTGCCCCACAACAACATTCTCAACTTTAATGCTAGCTTTGTCCTTTGCTTTTTATGCACATAGTACACAGTCAAAAATAAGTAATGATAGTGCAGTAACTGGATTCATGCAGCAACTGATGATAATGGACACTAAACTCAAAGATTACAAATATTTACACCATCAAATATAACAAGGAAAACAAAAACTCAAATTCTGCATTAAAAGGTATATGTTTGCCAAAGTCATCTCATTTGTACTGGGAACTATAAGATCATAACATATCATATTAGAAAATCTATGCATTTCATACAAAATTCAGAAGAAAACAGAAAATCTTGTTATTCTGTTTTCCAGAATGTTCTAAAATTCAAACAATGAAAAAAGCTTTTAACAACCTTTTAAATAAACATTCAGCTTACAATACTTAAAAAATCTCTTAGTTTAAATTTAAAACACACAACTTAACATCACAGTACACTATATTTCATAAAATGTAAAAACACTCAAACACTTTTTATTTTTCCAATAGCTGAAATTCATTCACAAGAGGCAAACTTAACTTTTACATCACCCAATTTAAATCTTAAAATACAGATACTGCTTCATTTTTGCTTATTGAAAATGAAGACTTGAATACTGAATATACAAACTTTCAAAGATTGGGATAGAGCTGAAAGCAAGTCAGAAAGATAAAACATTAAAGAGCATAAAATGTTATGAGAAACAAAATATTTAATGATTTTGAAACACAACTGATGTTTAAACAAACAGGAGCCAAGAAGTAAAAACTGTAATCCAATGTATACACTAATGTATATGTCCAAATGTACACATCATAAGCCCTGATCTGTGGTTTCGTAAACTGCCAGCATATTTGGGTATTCTCTACAGTTATTCCTAAAACACCTCAATGACTCAGATCCACAAGTGCATTAGGCAATGGAAGATATTGTTCTGTGCAGTTTGCAGTTGACTCAATTTATAGAGAGTGTATGGTAGCTATCTGGAAGAAAACTAATTCTCCTTACAATGATGAACTTAAGTTGTAAAAAAATTAAAAATTTTCATAGATACTGTAAATGTATTTATTTTCATAAACACTGTTCATGATTTTTCCATCAAATAAAAATGTCAACACTTCATGTATATTTTTTTTTTATAAAAATGATATAGAGAACATTTGCATTTTTTTGTAGGGTCTCTATATTCATGCTTGATAGCAAACATGAAATGCAAAAGCATTGGACCAAACAGAAAATGTTTAACTCTGGATGTCAGAAAAAGAGTTCTGATTATGTAGAAAATTTTATGGTACAGTACTTGAAGATGATTTTCAAGATATCACTCATTTCTAATCATTTTGACTTAATACAGATTTATTTGTTATAAAATCATTATATACACTAGGAAAGTATTAAATGTTTCTCTTCATTCAAGAATAAAAAAGGAAACTGTACATTTATAAAATAAACTTGTCTTTTTGAACAAAATGTCCTTTTATAACAAATGAACTACTATATTTCTTTTATTCAATAAAACATCATGCTTGAATTTTCAATTAAAAATTGTATGGACTGAGCAAATCTTAAAACCTGATGTGCAGAACAATTTACAGTCAATGTGAAAAAAAATTAGACATCTGCAATTTTCTAACTGATTTATTGCTACCATTGCTCTGAATCAAATGAGTTACTTTCATGATTTAACTATGTAAATGCAGTCACTTTCAGCAAAAGTTATAAACAGACCTATCTGCTACAATCAGTACTAAAAAAACCCCTGTAAATATACGCTGTAGAGTAATACAAAGTACTAGCATTCCGTAACAAGTCTAGTTTTGGCCTCAAGTTGCAGTAAAAATCATCGGAGGTCACTGCATTTGCAGAGATCATGGCCTCATTCACCTGATAATTTTATAAATAAGGGCACTGCTAACTCTTGAGCTGAGTAAACCCCAACTCACAGCTGTGACAATACAGCTCAACCTATGAGTAAACCCCAACTCATGGCTGTGACAATACAGCTCAACCTGTGAGTAAACCCCAACTCATGGCTGTGACAATACAGATCAACCTGTGAGTAAACCCTAACTCGGCTGTGACAATACAGCTCAACCTATGAGTAAACCCCAACTCAGCTGTGACAATACAGCTCAACTTATAAATGAAACTGACATTTCAGCTGAAGAAGCAAAATGAGATAGAGTATTTGCAGGTCAAGCAGACCTTTGTTGATCAAGTTAACTATCTTTAACATAATGGACATGATCATGAGCAATAATGAAATTTATTAGTAGTCTTTTTATTTGATCAACCATTGCAAAAAAATGTACAAATTTTACAAAAATTGAACAAACAAAATATCTCCGTTTATTATATTTAACACGTATTCAGTTTACATTGAAAAAAAGAAACTTGTACATACTAAGCAATCACATTTTTTTTGGTGAATTATTAAAATCTGATGGATTGTTACATATCAACTCATTATTTCTAAAAATTAACTTTTAAATGTTATTAGCTTTCTTCTGCAAAAGGATTGAATATTTCCACAAATTTATAATGTTTGTTCAGTAAAATAACAGCATCTGAGTACTAAATGAAAACTCAACAATACTGATTATATATTTAGGCTGATATAAATCCACGGACAAATGATAACCATTGGCAAGACAAGCGATTGATCCTACTCCACTTGTCTGGGAAAAATTCATGAAAAAAGTATTTGCACAGTTCTGAAAAGACTTTCCATTGTTTAAGGCTTCAATGTTAAAAAACTGCTTTAAAAATGTGGGTTGGTGGTGTAAGGCATACATATTCTATTAACTTTAATTAAACAAAAAGAATATGGCTGTTAGTTATACTGCTGTGAAATCCAAGCCTAAAGTCCATTTCAAAAGGGTATTTTCTTTTCCAATCAAAAATACAAATCAATGAATTTGGTGCTACTCTTAAGCTTTTGGTGCTACTGTACACACATGAGCTGATGCCAAAGGTGAGCCCTGAGAAAATTTGGCAACTTGTCACTATGACTCCGAAATACATCTCAACCACTTGCAACAGTTACCTCCCTTAATAAATCTTTATATCCAGTGAGGGCTTGATGTTCTTTACTCTTCATTTCATCTATATATTAAACTTCAACAGCCATTTCCATTACTATGCTAACATGTTCCCATTATGTTGCTGGCTATTACAGATAGGTTCCTCTGGTCTCATAACATGTCAGGCTCAACATTCTTAAAACAATTACTGCTATAAACTGACAAGTATTAAATCCCCCAACATGCCTTGTTCTCCAACATGATACTCTTTAAGACTTCACACAAAAATGCTATACGGTGACCTCTACACTTCTTTTAATGTACCTCTGCTTTTACATTTTTCATCATATTACTCTCATTAACATAGTCTGCAAGAATACGATGGTAAAACTAAGGTTGCAACTGCCCAATCAAACAATTAACCAATAATTTCTTTGTTCATTGAAACCCAAACCACTTAAAAACATACATTTCAAATGACAGTGGTCAAAGACCATGTGATATGAACTTGTATGTAATAAGAACTGATAAAGGTCAATGGTGCATTATACATATGCCATGTTGAAGAGTTCTCTGTATAGATTAATTGATATTATTGCACAGAAATTTTTTTCTTCATTCATACACATTGACCTTGACTTCTGGAACCTCCAATGAACAGGCTTCTCTTCCCTATCAGAAGTGAACACTATCCACACAGCCTGGTCCAAGATTGTAATGTAAAACTGATGTTAAGTGGAAAACAGTTTTCTTTTATCAGTCACAGTAACAATGACAACAGACACCACCATCAACAGGCTTCTTCCTAACCACAGGTGCAAGTCATCAACAAAGTTTGTTCCAGGTATGTGACATAGACGTCTATTACATTGTTTTGCAGAAAGTTTTTATTTTTTGTCACAGTGACCAAGACCTTTGACCCCATAACTCCAAAAATGAATTTGGTTCTTCTAGACACAATGTACAAGCCATCCACAAGCTTTAGTAACAACAGATAATTAAGAACTCAAGTTACTGTATAGAAACCAGATTTTTATTTAGTCAATAACCTTGACCTCTGACCTTTTCATTCTAAAATCTAAAGGTTTTTTCCTAAAACAAGTTAAAGTAAAAGCCATTAACAAAGTTTGCTAATTGTTAACAGTGGAAACTTGAATTACAAGTACTCTGAAACTTTTTCTTTTCATTCTCAGTGACAATCACCGGTGATGTGTTTTTTTTGTGCCTGAAATGAAGTTTGAAATGTTTTTTCCTTACCTCCAAATGCAACTTATCCAAACTAATGGCAGACAACTCAAATTATGCGGAAGCCATCTTGGCAACAGCCAAATGGCTAGATAACATAACAAAATATGCTCTGCCTTATGGATGGCATGTAAAAAACTGAATGGCATATTTTATGCAATTACACTATATTTAAACCAATAGTTCTCTATGTAGGCATCATTATGGCTTGCATGTCTCTGTGAACATGCAGACCCCCAAAAATATTGGTTTCTTTATTATCATGAAAAGACAAATTAATTTTTTCTCTGAGCAACAACAATACTGATCTTTGACTTTGACTCTAACTCAATACAAGCTTCTTCTGTACTTCAAGTTCAAGTCCTCTCTAAATTTGGCTTATAGCAAATGGTCCAGAACTTTTCATGTACAAATTTTCTTTGTTTAATTAGTAACATTGACCTTTAATTCCAAGATCTACATAATTATTTCTTACCTATATTGTATGATATCCATAAACTCTGGTGAAGATACACTATCAAGAACTGAAATTTTTGTGCTGAAAGCAATTTTTACTTCTATTAAGCACACTAATAATGATCTTTCAACTTTTGTAACCCCCAAACTGAGCTTCTTCCAGTATCCAAGTGCAAGCGACCAAATTTTGGTCAAGGTTTCTGATGTTAACCATTGTTTTTCTTTCAGTGTTCTTGAATACTAATTTTTTTACCCCAAAATCAAGTTTTTTTTCCCCATATCCGTCAATGAAAGCTATCCAGAAAGTCTGTTCCAAATCTGTTGTGTGGTAATCATGTAATTGTGTGAAAACCATTTCTCTTTTTCAAGTCAATCTAACCTTGCCATCTGACCCTTATATTTATATCAATAGGCTTCATCTGTATCCCATGTAAAAGCCATTGCAAAAGAAATAACATGAAAAGTTTGAGTTTTACCTTTTTCTTGCATTGCTATATCCATTATGGTCATACTAATTTTGGTTTCTGCTTGACTGAAGCAAATAATAATACCTATTTGGGTTTGTTCCAGAAATGTGATGAAAACTTATTTTTTTTTAAAATATAGGTTTAGTTGTTTTTAATGCAAGATTTATATTTTCTAAAATAATACTGATTAAGCATCAAGTCAAGTGGACACATGACCAGATGGGCTTGGGAACACTTGGCCTTTGGTTGTTGTTCTGGGGCTAAACGCCATTTTTCAGCACACGATAGGCTATACATGGCGGCCAGTATTAATGGTGGAGAAAGAAATCCGCAGAAAAAAAATCCGGAAATTCGAAGAAAGAACCACTGACCTATTAAATGCTACTGGCAAGCTTTTTCACATATCCACATTCCACTGAATCTTAGTTTTTTACATGAATCTTAGAACCCACGCAGACAGAGGTGAGATGGCAGTGATCCGTAACGGAGAGCACTTTAAACCATGCGGCCAGTAATATTGCCACTCAGGGCCCCCTTGGCTTTTGGTTTGTCAAGCTTACCTAGCCTATGAAATAAGATTGGTAGAGACTTTCTTCAAGCAGTGAAATAAATTTTCACAGATTGATATCACATTTTCTTACAACACAAAAAAGCTTTTCGGTCTATAAGGCACACATTTTATAACCTCTTAAACAGATTTACTTTGATTAATTTTTTTAAAGTATATTTTTACACATGTTTTGTGCTACATTCAGCATATCTCTTGTGATATTTCCATGGTTTTGTGCACAATTTCTCATTCAATTCATGTTTGCTGTAGCCAGCAAAAGGACAAAGAAAAGCATCCATTAATAAAGAATGCTGGGGGGAACTGATTGACATTAGCTACTTTTATTACGTTTGATAATACCATGCTAAAAATAAAACAGGACCATGGCAATGATGATAATCCCTATAAAATTATCCATAATGACTATTGCTGAGGTTATTACTTCAACTGTTGCTGATAATGTCTTCGACATCTTCATCATCACCATGCTGTTGTCTTTGACAAATTCATCATTATCACTGCAGAGATTTCAAGATCTGCATTAAGTACAAGTGTAGTTTTCTCTCTCAGTAACCTCTCCACTTCACTTCAGGTTGTAACTGACAGTAATTAGAAATAGGAGGTAATTATTTTTTGTCATTGCACATGTGAAAGATGCTTCACTTTACATTTTGTGTAGTGATATAGGAATGCTTTGGAATATAACTGAAATGGTTTAAGTACATGTGAATAATGAATGTGTCTGTCAGCCTTTCTTATAACTTGAAATATTGATAAAATTAAAAACTGTATTCCTACACATTCTATAATGTTCAAGGAGAAACAGGTCATGGCTGTGTTTATTGTTTTAACTAACTCATTATACTTTTTTCCACCATAATTTATCATTACCTTCTACTTTTTGACAAGATAAGGCAATCATTATAACTTTTTTTAATAATAAATGACTGTAAGTATCTTGTATAGTCTTAAAGAAGATATAACAGGGCTTGTGCAACTTGTAAACAGTTTTGATTATGTTTTTACAACAACAGGCTTTTACATCAAATAAGTATTTTCACTTATATGTGGATTACATGCAGATTTATGAGCAACTGTAAGTTACCTATATTTTGTTAAAAATGTGCTTGAACATACACTCAAATAGAAAAGTGCTGGTGATCAGACAGATTTTGACGTATATTGCCCCAAATTTATTCATATATTTTTTTTTAATTTACACACTTTCATAAGAAATCCATCTGCAGAGGTTCAAAATGCATCACCTTTAATTTACTGTTTCTTTATTGATCATGCTTTATACGGTTTAACACTATTTTTCAGCACTTGATGTAGTGGCCAGTGGAGGAGGAAGAGCCCAGGAAAACTGGTAATAATCAGCAACCCATGGGAAGTAACTGGCAAACTTTCTCACATACCCACATTGGCCAAACATGAGACTCAAACCAATGTGGACAGAGGTGAAATGGCAGTGATCAATAAAGGTGAGCACTTCAGACCATGCGACTACCCCTATGATCATGAATGGGCAGGAGCTAGTCACAACAAAGAGTCTTCATAGTATTACAGTAAACCATTACATACAACCCACTCTCTTGAGTAAACTATATTCAAAAAGCAGATTATGTGCTTACCCCTCCACATTTAAGACATCAGAAATACTTATACAATAATAAAATATTTACCATACTTACTTATTTATAAAAGGAGTCCAACAACAAAATGCAGAGACCCAGATCTGACAGTGCAGATCTGGGTCTGTACAGTTTGTTAGTTGTTAACACTAGAATCAACAACATAGACCCTGATCTGAATGTGCTTTTTGCAATGGCAGATTAGGATCTTTGTTATCATTTTGATTTGATATGGCAATTTTGAATGTACAAGGGAAAAAATTATTATGCAACTTCACTCCATGAACATTAATCATACCACAACTGCAAACAACAAACCCCAACTGCCATTGTACAATATTCGAGAACCAGCAGATCTTGAACAATATTGTTTATTCTACTCATCACTCCTAACAAATTGCACAGACCTAGATCTGATGGTACATTATGTGATGGCAGATCAGGGTCTGTTCTGTTGGGCTTGACTTATAAACAAGTATATATGGTAAACATATCATTGGTATTGGTCTCTTTCCTGACTCAAGGCTGCCTTTAACTTTCTGATCACTCTCTTATCCATAATACCAAGAGTCATAAATATTTTTTGTACTTGAATTTTTTTTTGTACACAGAATTTGTTCCTATCAAAAGTGTGCAATTTTAACAATGAGCTGAACTTGTAATAATTTCTGAACCAGTACTTATTCATATTATAGAAAATAATTACAAGTTTACAAAAAAATTACAAATATTACAGAAATTATGCATAATTCCAAACAATGTAGGTTAGAGATTGCACATGCTTTTCCTCTGAATCTACGCTGGAATACAAATGACATAATATACCCTTCCAACCCAATTCAATAAATATAATCTATATCAAAGAACAGCACTTTGACTTAATTGGCACTAATTTATTATTCTTTGCCTTGCAGAATCCATTACTATTGATGTCAATCTTGATTCTGACATGACCATTTCTGCAATGCTTTCCCTTTTGAAGATGGCAATCTTCGGAGCAGACGGAAATCTCATCAGAGTTGATATGCAGTGTAGCTTTGTTGGAAAGGATACTAAAGTCTTTAGTGGACACTCGATGAAATTGAGAATTTTTCAAATTTAACTCATCTAAATTAAAAACACTTTTTGAGGTTTCATCTGGCTCACATTCTAAAATACTTCTCTCCTTGTCTACTAGATATTTAAAGCTACTTCTGCTGGACATGCTACTTATACTCCTATTAGCTGTGGCAGAACTCAAACTTAGATCACTAAATCGATTCACAACAGGTTGCAAATGCTCAACTTGTTTTAGTGTATGATTGTTATGATGCTGAGAACCATGGTTGCTGCCACTTTTGCCTTTGCTTCCATTACCACTGCCTTTATCACTTGAGTCCTTGTTTGGTGGATCTTTAGGGTCTTCACTGCCTCCTTGCTCTCCATTTATGTCTCTTCTGCCCTGACTTCCTCCTCCTCCTCCTCCATGCCCATTTGGCCCTCCATCTGTGTCACTAGAGTGATCACTGCTGTCACGACGGTGGGCAAATTTTTGTTTGAGTTTGTCTTTACGAGACCTTCCCTCTGTGTCATCAGTATCACTAGCATCTGAGCTACTACAGCTTGTTCCACGAGAGCCAGCTCTTCGTTTTTTCTTTGCTTCGTATTTACGTATCATTTCTGGTGAGGTAATGCTTTTACGTCCCATTAACATCCTTGGTGAATGAATTTTTGATGGAACATAGTCATCTTCCTCTTCTGATTCATTTTCCTCACTGATCTGGTTCAGTAATTGAGGTGAGCTTGCCACAGAAAGTAATGGTCTTTTTAAAATAGCACTTTCTGAATCTTCAAGAGTAAGACTTGTCCCTGACTTTCTACACAACTGTTCAAGACTTTCAGCTGATTTAGCCATGCGAATATCTTGCATGATGTCTGTGTCCATATCCTCCTCCTCATCTGCCTCATCTTCTGCTTCCTCCTCGTCCAGTGACTCCTCATGGATCAAACTACACTTACGTCTAGATAGGGAGTCAGGGCTTTGTGTTCGGGATGTGGCTGGAGAGGGATGGGTTCCAGGTGGTGACAGCAATGACTGGACAAAACTCGGCATTGTGTACTTCATCTCCTCTGCATGCTCAGCATCCTTGCTTAGAACACTGGAGAAGAAAAAAAAGACACATCAGGACAAATCACTATATATAATGCTTATAAATCGAGTCCAACTGCAAACTGCACAGACCCAGATCTGCCATTGCATAATGTACTGGCAGGTCTGGATCTATGTTGTTGGCTAAGAGTAATCAGTATATCAAACAAAGCAGACCCAGATCTGCCAGTGCATTATGCAATGGCAGATCAGGGTCTATGTTGTTTGGAGTTGGATTCAACCTATAAGTAATAATATATTAGAAATTTTGCATTCAGAATTAGAATCTAGAAGATTTTTTTCCTATGAGTTTAAAGGCATTTTACATACTTGCATAAGATATTAAACAAATAATCCATTTTAAAACTGATGGAATTTCTTATGCATGAAAGAGGTAAAATCTAGTGCAACTAATTGTAATCTGAATAAATCAAATACAAGAAATTCTGTCTACTGAAAAAACTTAAGACTGCAGAAAACAAATGGAATTTTCCATTCTTTGAATAGTTTTTAAGGCACTGCAAAACATATTATTTCACCATTACTAAAAAAAAAAAAGAATCAACTTCAAATACCATAGTTATTCAAATAGAAATAATTCCTATTTATCCTAGTTTCATTTTTTCCACAATTATTTTTCTACCTAATCAAAGCATATACATTGGTATATATATACATTATAGTATTTCCAAATTAAAACTGTACATGAGTAACCCAACAACTGTTAGAAACATCAATACAATTTTTTAATGTTTCATGTCAAACAGTTAAGTATGGTATTTAATGCCCCCAACACCCCAATTGCACCCACAAATCTATTAGAGTAACTATGGTACTATATTTTAATGAAGATTTTTCAGCATGACCTACCAACATCACATTACATATTTTCATGCAAAAAGTGCTTTTAGGTATTATTCTTAAAACTTTTAAGCACATTACAGTTACCAGCATCCTACAAGTTTTATCAGCAACAAGTTCATGTAAAAGTTCTCTATAAGCACACGTTTAAATTTAAATTACATGCATTTTCTTACCCTTTAATGTTTTGTGATAAGAAAGCACATTCTGAATTTGTACATATGCAATGTACTACAAAAAAAGAAACTAATAAAGAACACCTGTACTACATATACATGATGTTGATGGCTAAAAATAAATATATGAAGGGAAGAATGAAATTAGTGATAAATTACATGCAGCAAATACATTTATTCCATGGATATGATGCATTTATTCCACCGATTTTCTGATCAATGGTGAAAAAAGAGACAATTGCTGAAATCAATCAAATAAATATAAAATACAGTAGTTCACTCAGCTTAGCATGGAGAATGATATTCTGTCTCAAATTCTGTGAATTTTCATGTGCACACGTACAAATCTAGAAAGCAACACCACTCTGTACATACAGGCTGAAAAACATTGGTCCATATGGATGTAATCTGTCCTGTTGGTGGTGGAACTATGGAGAATTCATTTCTGATACAGGTCTGAGTTGTTGGAACAATCTTGTCATATGAAAACAAACATTTTCTGCATCTTCAAATTTTCTGTATATCAAGTTAAATTTCTTAAAAAGCTAATACTTGTTTGTGATAAGATTTGTCTAATGAGTAATCAAATTTACATTTCGATTAAAAGTACTTTTCAGTGAGTAGGACATCGTCAGAACATGTACAGTGATACAACTTAAAAGAAATCACAAAGAAGGCCACTATGATCTAACACTGCACAACAAGAAAATATATATCTCCTTTTGAAATAACGGATTCTTTAACATGCCATGGTGGCAATGAAAAATCTGCATAAAGACAGACCATCACATTTCAACATGCACTTGAAGTGTGGTGTTGCACTCCTCTTTTGCCTCAATATAAACACATATAGTATTAAAAACATTCATGCATACAAATTATGGTAGGTTTATCTATATTTCTAGACCCTCAGATGAAAATTCATTAAGCTACCGATACTGATATGCTGAGATGAACAATATTCCTGTAAAAATGGCTGACATGAACTGCTTTGGTTAGTGAAGAAATCTTTTTTTTTTTACAAAAGAACTAAAAGCACACTTATATTTTATTTACAATCAAATAAAACTAAAACAATCAAATAGAACAGTGTGGCCACAATATAGCATGCCACACTATTACACAAATTTGGATATAACATGAACGTGGCATGGCTACCACAATTTCATATAAATGTATCTTTTTCATACATGAAAAAAAATTCTTTCGTAAAAGTACAAAAATTACAAGTAAAAATTATATTAATTATCATCTTGTATGAATTCTAACATAAGACAATCTTGGCCTGGCTCCTGAAATTTCATATACATGTATTCTTGTACATCAAATTTTTTTCTTCTTAAAAGTACCAAAAATGTGTAGAAAGTTTATTCAAGAATCACACTAGGTTGTTGCAAATTGTAATTTTTTTCCCCATATTGGTGACAAAATATACCACCTGCTGATTTTTTTTTTGGTGACCTTGTTGTCTCTTGCATATTGGGTTTGGAGTGGAGAAATTTAGAGGCACCATGAACAGAAGACACAAACTTGATAAAAAATGCACTGGAATTTACTGACTGTTACATAAACAAATTCTATCTTCATATTGATATGCCCTCTTAACATTGAATTGTTACATCATAATCTGCTTATGCTGACATCTAGTCCACTCCAGTATACTGTTAAATATTTCAGAAGTTATGCTACCAGTTACAATCAACCAGTATTTGAAGGCAGAAACAGTAACTTCTATAACTGACCAAAACTGCTGCTAATTCCCTTTTTTTAATGAACCCAGAAATTTTTTTTTTCTGAAACTTCAAGACAACTTAAGTACATGTAGCATGTAAACAACTATAGCCACATGCTACAGGTAACCATCATACTTAATTGTTTAGTGTCCATCAGATATTAATCAAACAAAAACTACCATTTCTATTACATGTGTTGTGTTTCATAATGGGATGTGACTGATAGATTAACTTTATAACATGTGATCTACACTCTAATTCATGGATTTGTCATATACATGTACAGTACTTAATGGATTTTGTATCTGTTCTATACTACTGCAAGTTGTCAGTATACAAGTATACTTTATGCTAGTTTGTCTCGAATTTAATCAATAGCACATATTTTTGCATCCACTTTTATTACCCCTCCAACCCTACAGGCTATTTTTGGGGGTATATTCCTCATTTTCTTCCACTGACTTTATTGGGTATAACATGGTTCAGTCTATAACAGGGTCAGGTTCTGTGGACTCCAACCACCATGTTATACATAGCCGGGTCACACTGTGTCAGAAATTAGCTTGTTCTTAGTAAATGTGTTTTTTATGCAATGTTATCATAAATTCACTAGTTCACTGTAAATGTTTCCATGTAATGTTATCATGAATTAACTTGTCCTAAATGTTAATTTAATAGCATTTAATAGTATCACAAAATTTTTTATATTTAACTTAATATATTTAATTTAATATTTAACTATTTAATTGTATCATAAAAATTAGCCATTCTTTAGTAAATGTGTTGTCATTTAATCAGTACCACGAATTACCATGTCCTTATTTGTATGTAATGGAAGCATGAATTTGCTAGTCTTTAGTAAATGTGTGTCTATGTAATGGTACCATGAATTTGCTTGTCCTTAGTAAATTTGTTTTTATGTAATAGTACCATGAATTTGCTAGTCTTTAGTAAATGTGTTTCTATGCAATGGTATCATGAATTAGTATGTCCTTAGTAAACGTGTTTGTATTTAATGGAACCATGAATTTGCTATGTGTTTCTATGCTAGATCTTAGTAAATGTGTTTCTATGTAATGGCATCATGAATTCGTATGTCCTTAGTAAACATGTTTGTATTTAATGGAACCATAAATTTGCTAGTCTTTAGTAAATGTGTGCCTATGTAATGGTACCATGAATTTGCTTGTCCTTAGTAAATTTGTTTCTATGTAATAGTACCATGAATTTGCTATGTGCAGTCTTTAGTAAATGTGTTTCCATGCAAATGTTATCAGGAATTAGCAAATCCTTGGTAAATATATCTTCATGCAATGGTTTTGGAATTATAAAACAGGTTTAAAAAATGGGCAAGGTAAGGTGCATGCATGTTTAAAAAAATTAATATTCCTGACCATAGGGAATAAAGAAACAAATATGGCATGTTCATGGCATAAAACTTCTGCAAATTACTCATAAGCAACATACAAATCTGTGAATGTGTACAGTTATACAAACAATAACAATAATAATAATAATAATAATAATAATAATAATAATAATAATAATAATGTTATGTCTTTGTAATAAAAACAGGAAAATTAAATGTTTATTTGAATCATGTGATTTACAGTGAAGACTGGCAGTCCAATGAAGGTAAGAAATCTATGTGAATGTGTACTTGATTGAATTTTTTAAAAAAACTCTTAGTATTAGCAGGGCCCCAGGTGGGTGAGTGGTCTAAAGGCGTTTACCTTTACAGGTCACTCATATCTTCCCTCTATCTGCATGAGTTCGAGTTTCAGGCATGGCCAATGAGGGTGTGTGAAAAAAAATTGCCAGTAACTTCCTGTGGGTTTGTGGTTCTTCCTATTATTTTCCCAGGTTCTACCTTCTCCTGATAAAATGGCTGCCATGTACAGCCTATTATGTGCTGAAAATTGGGGTTAAAGCCAGGACACAGAGTAGTAGCATGATAATCACTATTAATAAGTGATACATGAAAAGAACAGGTATCCACCCTCTTATGCCATCTTGATTTGAGTGAATTTTGTGTTAATTTTTTTTAAAACTGAAGACAAAACAAATAATGAAATTATTTGTCTATAACAACAAAAATCTACTAACAAGCTTCTCAGGACAAATGGACAGATGACTGCGGACAAACAGAACAAATAAGACACCCCTGCAACAAGCTGTGGAGGAATAATAAGTACAATAACCTTTTGTGTGTGATAGCACCAAATAATTTAACATTGAGGCATATTCTGAACAAAATGAATAAAAAGCTGGTTATATCCTGCATATTGTGCACAACAATGAGATTTTCATTTAGATTCTGAACTGGGCAGAACTAAATGGTACAATGTAATTAAACCTAGGGTGTGAATTTTGGACATGAATGTGGATACCAAAGTGATCGCTCTTTCCATATATATTGGCACATTGGAAAAAACTGAAAGAAGTAAAATAATAAATACTTTCATGCTTACAGCATAACAAGATGTAACAGTATGCAAAAGAGTTATCGATAGGCAATGGTAAAAATGACTGAGACTGCATGAATAAAGATTGTGTCTAGCAAAAGCTCAAGACATATATCAAACAAAAGATCATCAGATTTACATGCTACACCATTACTTAGTTACCAGATGCAGGTTAGTTGTTCACAGCGGTTGCATGACAGAGTACTTGCTCCAAACATTCCCCTTTGTTTAACCCTTGGTTTAAGAAAAAAAAAAATAAAAACCATTAATTATCATCATTTCATCATATAACTTGCTAACTGACCCATCCTGTTGCCAACTGTCAAAACCCACCCACCCACCCTTTAAACAGTGTAATTTTACAGCATGGCAGATCAATAAAGTATAGAACAAATGTAACATCCAAAACACAAAAGGAAAAAAGAATCCCTTTATCTAATTTCAAATTATATATATATATATATATATATATATATATATATATATATATATATATATATATATAAACAAAATAATTCCATTTTGTTGGTTGTTAAATTAGTGGCTATTCCTCTGTACTGTATGTAACAAGACTAGACTGAAATCAGAGGGGTGCATCCCAACTCATGCCTCTAAATGCCTTCACTTTTATCCTTATTGACCTCTCTGCAACTTTCCAGATAATCAAATATGTTACATTAAAACCATTATTTTCCCCTGATTCCATGAAGTTATGTTCATGGACAGTTTTATAGAATATGACAAATGACTGGCTAATGCCTTACTAATCTCATTTTCAATCTGTGGCAGCTGGAAAACTTACATGACATAAATGACTGTTCCAGGAACAACAACAAAAAAATGTTAACTGCATGAGAAAAGTTATTGATTTTTATTTGATTCTGGACACCAAATTTGTTTTTCTTATATATGATAGACTTAACTCCATAACAGGTTCTCTGGGGACAATCCACCACTAATTAAACCTCCTGATTCTGCTAAACAGCAGATACAGTGTATCATTTCCTGAATACAATTCCTGACAATTATTTAATGACCTGTCTTGAGCCAATAATTTTCTCTGAATGGATGTCATACAGTACTTGACTGAATAGGACAGCAAGATGAGTTCTTACATGAACAGACTGGTTTGGATAATTTCAGTCTTCTGTTGTGTGCACTTTCTGATGTCAGTAACACTCAAAATAGGAATTGCTTGCAATGTACAAAAACTTTTGTTCCATCTTGTACATATTTTGTAGATGAAATTCGTTTTGTTACACCTCATGTACTTAAAAGAATAACGGTGATACAAATCATATACATGTCTGCATAGTGCAAACATTTGTTAGATCACCTAGGAAATACCAATACAAGTTGATGTGGCTCAAAGGTCTGGGTGTCAGAATCATGATTGAAAGAGTAGTTTCCAATCATATAATAGTCTCAGTTCCAATCATATAATAGTCTCAGTTCCAATCATAAAATAGTCTCAGTCCAGGCAAGTTAACAAGGTTTTTCCCTGGGCAAGTAAAGTTACTCCAATAGACCTTTATGAGATTTGCTCCAAGCTCTGCCCTCACTCATTTACACAACTCTTTCATGATATATCAAAGATTTAAGCTTTCACAGACTTGTTACATAAACTAACTGAACCTCAAGTTCAGAATTTGAGTAAAATCACAGCAGTATTTCCACAATATATGACTACTAACATTAGGTTATGTTCACACTGGTAATAGGCAATTACACTGTAGGTAAGCAGATGTTAGGCAAGTCTGATTGACTGTCAAAAAGGTTTTTCAGCACTGTTATCTACAGGTGTTTCAGTGCCATATACCTTAACACCAAACCTGCATAAATATGCAAGGAATACAGGAATTAACAAAATTATAGTCCCTATATGTTCTGTCCTTTCCAAACATTATAATCACACTAACCCAGAGTCTTTAAAAATGGAATTCAGTTACATATATGCAATTCACAACCATCACAATGGCAACACAAAATTTATGACATTTGACACTTTACTATACTCATATTATGATCTGGTTGTATTAACATAAATTTGTCATTGATTTACTGTAAATATTTAATTTTCATTAGTATCAATTTCTGTTGTTTTGAACCCCATCCCACAACAAATCCTCAAAAGATTTGGGTGCCACAGTTGCTCAATTGGTAAGGAGTCAGACTTATAATCAGAGGGTGTTGTGTTTGATACCCACCCTGGACAACCCAGGCTAGCTGCCTTTGGTATTTCCTTTAGAAAGGCACTTGGTTCCTATTTCCCTGGCATGATATAGCCAATAATTCCTATTTCCATGGCATGATACAGCCAATAATTCCTATTTGCTTGGCATGATACAGCCAATAATTCCTATTTCCCTGGCATGATACAGCCAATAATTCCTATTTCCCTGGCATGATACAGCCAATAATTCCCATTTCTATGGCATGATACAGCCAATAATTCCTATTTGCTTGGCATGATACAGCCAATAATTCCTATTTCCCTGGCATGATACAGCCAATAATTCCTATTTCCCTGGCATGATACAGCCAATAATTCCCATTTCCATGGCATGATACAGCCAATAATTCCCATTTGCTTGGCATGATACAGCCAATAATTCCTATTTCCCTGGCATGATACAGCCAATAATTCCCATTTCCATGGCATGATACAGCCAATAATTCCTATTTCCCTGGCATGATACAGCCAATAATTCCTATTTATTTGGCATGATACAGGCAACCAATTAAATTACGCCAAACCCCCATGTCAATGCCACCATTGATGCTAGAGGAAATGCAACAAGATTTTCAACATGGCTACTATGGTTCATTGTAAGGTCAGATGAATACCAATTTATTCAGAACCTGGCACATGTTGTTACATCTGTCCAAAAAAGTAGCATCAGGTGAAAAATATATTTTTACCATCCCAAACCCCTGCTCCACACGTGTGAAAAAAATGTTGATATGGCCATCCTTTCAGAAGTGATGAGTTGCTGTAACCTGATTTTAAAATTTTGGGAGACAACTGCAGCATTGTTTATATTTAGGACAAGCAATATATAATAAGAGAAGTGTAACATGAAAAACACATGTCGATACATACATTCAAATGGTGTAATAAAAAGATTTTCAACTCTGTTGTCATTATTGGCAGTCTGACCTGCACTCCTTTCACTTGGAATACATAAGTGGAAAAAAAAAACTGTAACCATCTGTTCAGGAGAAGTGACAAAAGTTTTAAGATGTCTAGCATTGTGGTAATATTGGAGATCTGCTTGTCTCCATTTTTTTCCAAACCAAGTATATAACAAGTCTTTTTCTTTTAAGGTCCATTTTAATAGGATCATCTATTGAGGAAGAGTAGTGACTGCAGGATTTTTAAGATAGCCACCATAAGGCCATATCAGCTGTGACTGTCCGATGGCCACCATCTTTATTTTGGAGAGACTAGATATTCTAAGGAATCTCAGAGTGAAAACCCTATGTCAATAACAATCACCTGTTTAGAAGCAGCAATTTCAAGATTTTCACCATAACTGCCATGGTGGCCATATTGGGCAAAAAATATATTTGCATTTTCTTTCACACTAATTTTAAACTTAGGGTAGGTAGGTAGGTAGATTTGTTTTTGACAATTACTGTTTTTCTTATGTCAAATATTTTTTAACCTGGGGGGGGGAGTGCTAAGGTTGGCAATGAAAATGGGGACTGTCAGTCAAATGGAAACACATTTTTGTCAGCTTTGGATATCTGGGGGGCACCATTTTCATTTGGGACCAAACAGACCTTGGGATGAATGTGTATGTTTCATTTCAATCCATCCAGTAGTTAAGAAGCAGTTGGGACAACAAACATGGGTTAATAGATAGATGACAAGTCACTGCATAAGCTCATTTAGTTTTAACACCTTGTTGGCTTGGAGATGTAGATAAACCCTTCTATCAGCCCTTACTCCTTCCTGGTGTGTCATTGGGCAAAGCACTCTACCCCAATTGTGTTGCCACTAAATAACTAAATAGATGTGTTGCTGTACCATAAAACTCCAGAACAAACTAAATAATCTGGATTATGATCAGTAAAAATCCTAGAGCTTCATTGACAGAGGTGCACTGACCTAATATGAGCATCTATCTACTAAGCCTATAATCTACATGTAGGTTGTTTATCTGATAAACTTAGTGAAGGAAACTGTACACCATGTTAATCAGAAAGCAATGAATACTAAGGAACCTTGCAGTATTGTTCTCTATTACCTTCAACATACAGTACATACTCACCTGTAAGTCATGTCAAACTGAAGACAACAAAGATCCTGATCTGCTGTAGCATAATGTGCCTGAAGATCATAATCTATGCTGTTTGTTCTAGTGATTACTCCTAAAGAACTGCAGAGACCCAGATCTGCCTGCACACTGTGTGATAGCAGATTTGGGTTTGTGCAGTTTGCAGTTGGACTTGACTTATAAATGAGTTAAGATGGTATTGTAAACCAAAATACAATTACATATATGATATCTGAATAGAGATTAGCCAATTTCTGTTAAAACTACTGGTTTCAAAACAACAAGCTAAACTTGTAGTAATGTTAAACTACATGCACACTTTGTCTGTAGTTATATACAAATTGTGTACTGAACTGAAAGAAATAACAAATCTATTGGAAGGTGCAAGTACAAGATTTATCATAATTTCTTTAATTTCTTTAAAGATGGTTGGCATATTATGCTTTAAGTTTTTCAAAAAAAAATGGTAGGGAACTTTTTAGTTATACTGTTGGCAACATTTGGAATCACATCTGAATGCATTACCTATGTACACAAAAATAGCACAACACATTATAGGTATAACAGCCACAGTGAGTGAATATTTACTTGAAGTTCATGCAGTTCAATCATGCCCATGAAATGTAGCTGTGTTAGTCAATTATTGACTTATTGAGAATGGAAACAAAACCAGCTTAGATTTATTGACTTACAGATTATCTGAAACCAGCTAAAACCTCAATCTTGTACCTTCCTCCTAGACAGATAAGTGTCCAAACATTTCCTGCATACACAGATCATCTTTGTGCTGCAGCTTACAAAACCTAGTGCATCCAACAAACACATCACTGTAAGATGATTTCTCATCCATTAATAATCAGAAGTGTTTGACAAGAATACCCTTTTTTGTATATGGTCCCACTCTTCCACTTCAAGTGGCCACCCACTGACCAAGTGCCACCCTGACCAAAACCAAGTTGTGTATTTTTGCCATGTTATCCCATTCCTGATGACATCCCAATTAACAAGACCATCTGTTAAATGCAGAAGGGGTGTTCTCAAAATAAGGGGAACAATGTATGCTTAGGCTTCTATGCAGCAATGCCCTTATTTCTTTAAAAGTGTACACAGCCTTCTCATTATAAATCAGCAGCCAGCTAAAAAACAAAAGTGGACACAAATGTTTTCCAGCCGAGCCCTCTATTTTACAAAACCATAATATTTTCTTTTATATAGTTGCTTTAACTTTTACCTGTAATTTTGACAGACTACTTCCAAAAGATAATAAGAAGGCTGCACATATCTTCAAGCAGTTAGGGAACAAATGACTTTAATAAATTTGATGTTAGACTGACTCCAAATGCATTGGATTATAACACTGATGCACAAATGCATTGGATTATAACACTGATGCACAAATGCATTGGATTATAACACTGATGCACAAATGCATTGGATTATAACACTGATGCACAAATGCATTGGATTATAACACTGATACACCTAAGAGAGCAAATGTTTTACATAAACATGCAGACATAACTCTAGGTCAAGACATCCAGACTTGAAACAAGCCAACTTTAGATGTAACTAGGTAAGTCTAGAATATAAGTGTGAGTAACTGGGGTAGCGGTAGGCGAGCAAAAGGGCCCAAAACCCATAATAATCCAAAAACCATCTAGTAAAATGCTGTTCTGAAGAAATAAAAGTTCCTTTTTTATTGTTTTCAAGGATGTTTCTTTTTCTGATAGCCAAGAAACAGAGGAAAAATGTTTTGCTATATACATTATGTAAAGATGATATTCAAATCTCTGACTTCAGAACAGCAGTTGGGGGAAGGAAAAAATAATTTCTTCAAAGCATGCTTCATTCAATTGCTATATCACAGCTCATTCTGAATACTGAAAAGTAATTCCATCCATTGTATTTACTTGGCTTTTTTCTTTTTCCCAAATCCTCTAAGTGGAAATAAACCGCCTTTCTTCTCTGCTAGAGGGCCTTTCCCCACCAATGCTGCTGCTTTGTGCTCAAAGAAAGAGCTCAAGATCGCAATTTTAGAGAAAGCCTTGGATTTTGGTCTTTTTACGGAGACTGGTTCCTGTATTACTGGCAATTTCTTGGGAGCTTCTCTCAGGGGCAATTTACTTGGCTCCAACTGTGGACTTTCGCTCTTTACAGCTGGCAAACTGGAAGGTGGCTTGGATTTTTTACCTAAGGTTCTTCTGTCCAAAGTCATGCTTGTAGTCAGACTTTTAAAGTAATTCTGATTCTGGCTTCTGCCAGCCACGACAGAAACTGGATTTAAAATTTCTGTGGTGGGACTCTCAGGGAGTTCAGGAATGAGTTCATAGGATGAAGAGGACCATAATGGTGCCGTTTTGGTTTTCTTGAACTCCTTCTGTTTTCTTTGGATTTAAAAGAACAAAAAACAAAAATATACAAATTACTGGTATGTAATAAATTTACAACAAATATAGTACAGTAAAACCTGTCTTGAAATATTGATAAGATAGACAACCTGTCTTGAAAGACCACATTCTTGATGCATGGATATATTAATTATGTAGTGTCATGACATGTCATGAGAGACCACCTATCTTGAGAGACCAATTATTGTTTGGCAGAAAAGGTGGTCTTTCAAGACAGGTTATATGGTATATGCAGGCAAATATTATTTTCAGAAAGGACAAATTACAAATATTCATCTGATAATGAGGGTAATAATGATGATTATGTGATATGTCTAAGTAAATACAGTGTAACAAAGTAGACAGACTTTTAGACATGGCAGCTGTAATTAGTGAGAGACTTATTACAAACCAAAATAGCTTTGATTCCAAGAAATTTAAAAATATTTTAATAAATTTGGTAAAGCATTTGGTTCTAGAAAATTGTGCTCACGATTTTCATTCATTATCAGTCTTCATCAAAATATACCAAAACACCAATCCTTTCTAAATGTGTCCAGAGAACATCAGATCTTTGCAAGACAAAAACAATATGTCAAATATAACAAAAACAGATTTCTTTAACATGATATGCAATGTTAAAGAAACTAATAAAAATGATCTTCCTTTAGTAAACACAGATCTAAACAACATGAAATTTTGTATTGTATGTACCATCAGGTATTTCTGGTATATGTCAGACATCTTATTATGCTCCATCAGGTACCTCTGGCACAACTAAGGACATATATTACCATGCTAACATGCTGCTGTTTATATCAAGGGTGAGATATGTCCATGTATCCACAGGTGTTATTTTTCACTTGCCAAGACCATAATAACAAGTCATCCCCTCATCACCACAAATGTAAAGCTGTCCTGTTCAACATTCACAATAATTATACAACCTACACTAGTACCATTGGTATAATGGATTACACTTTGCTTCCATGTAACAAAACACAATCAATGAAGAACAGGCCAAACATCAAGACACCTCCATTCAACTTGCTTCACATGTGTACCAAATCTGTTTGAAATATCTAAAGTAGATTGAGGGTTACATGTATGCGCTACTAATGAAAATGGAGATGGACAGACAAAATAAATTATGTATATCCCTTTGGATTACATTTACATATCGGTCTTGACAGATAAGGATATTTTTTTGTTTGCAGTTTGATGTGACTTATAAATGAGCAAATATGGTAATGAAACTTTGGCAGATTTAGTAAAACAAAGTAATTGATCAACATGGCAGATTTAGTAAAACAAAGTAATTGATCAACAACAATTTGTGATGCCACATGGTGTTATTTAAAAATTAACCAAAGTACCTTTAGCACCTGGATATAAATAAATGGCCTTGGTCTCCATCTCAATCCCATCACCTAATGGGAAAACATGTTTCAGTAAAAAATGTCTTCACTTCATAATGAGTCATTCAATATAAATGAAGAGAA
Source organism: Potamilus streckersoni (assembly GCA_016746295.1). NCBI lineage: Eukaryota > Metazoa > Mollusca > Bivalvia > Unionida > Unionidae > Potamilus > Potamilus streckersoni. The sequence continues at coordinate 204,013 of JAEAOA010001777.1, read as the reverse complement.
CCAATAAGGAGTTTTAGAAAATAAATGGAAATTACCTTTCTTACCAACCACCCTCAACCCGCAATGCATTTCTATGATTGTGGCCTTGATGGGGCAAAAGCATGTGTCACATCTTATCTGCCTAACTATTAATAAAATCCACCAAATGGCTCAGAAAATTAAAACAAATGAAAATACTTTAGCCAAAACATTAATGTAAATTTTCTATGATTGGGAAATTGACCCCCAAGGTAAAGCATGTTGTAGAATGAACCATTTTACATGTATCTTCATAATGATTCATGCTAAGCATGATGAAAATAAATTAAGGAGTTATAGATCAATACATATATATAATTTGATAAAAATTTTAAAGTACTAATTTATGCCAAAGACACTGAAATAAAAGTGACTGCCCATGTCTCACTGTCCACTGTGTGGTCAACAAGAAGTCTGTGTAGCAATGAAAAATATATTTCATTTGTATTTCTAACATGTAATTTCTAGTCACTGATATATATTTCAGTCTTTACTCACCATGACTTGCAAAATCTTTTTTCAAGCTTGTTTCATCAATTACATACAATAATAATCAGATTTAATTTAAATGAACATTTAATTTCAGTCACTAAGTGACAGTCAATTAATTTCAATTAACTCTGCAAGCATAGTTGTGGATGTATAATGAAATATACTAAATTGTACTTTATCAATAAGAAAGAAAGAAAGAAAGAAAAAAAAGAGAGAGAGAGAGAGAGAGAGAGAGAGAGAGAGAGAGAGAGAGAGAGAGAGAGAGAGAGAGAGAGAGAGAGAGAGAGAGAGAGAGAGAGAAATATGGGGGGGGGTATTAAAAAAGTATTGAAACTGGAGTTAACTGTGTACTGGCAATAAAAGTATTCAGTTGAAATTGAAACCAGAGTAAATGTGTACAGAAAAGTATTTAGCTGTTACAATGGAAACCTGAGTGTACAGGTGTCTATTCAGAAAGTACAGAACATCTAAACAAATTTATTAGACATCATACAATTACAACATTTTGCAAAGCAAGATACATTTAGGAAACAATATATTTACTTCAATATTACATGCACTACCATGTGAACTGAGTAGATTCATATCTACTGCCTGAGAATTCTGCATCTTGTGCAAACCAAGAATATATTCTTCTACTCCCAGAAGCAAGTGTCCATCTACATTTAACAAATCTCCATAATATACCGATAATTATAGTGGGACTGACCTACATACAATGTTTCCATGACAGCTCAAACAAGGTGTAGCAATGCACTGTAATGGAATATCCCAGACAAGCTTTATCTACCATGTTCAGTCTACTGATGATTTTATGTATATAGCACATAGTTAGGTCTCACTGGATAGTTTCCTATTTTGACACCCCTAATTTTTAAGGTAGAAGGCATGAGCCTGATTATCACAACCCTAGCATTTATGAATTCACACATAAGCTAAATCTGTAATGTGGTTTACATTTACTTTGAGTTAGGCTTGTAAATGGGTTGCCTTGTTGGTGACTGCCTGTCAGAGTTAGACTAGCACTGGAGATCAAATGCGTAGTAACTTGGTCTGCAAATGTGCAGTAACTTGGTCTGCAAATGTGCATCCCACTTGGCTTACTATTTACATGTGTCTTCGTCAGAGGTAAATATCTAAAAATCTACATGGTTGAGAGGTGATGAAAAGTATGTTAATTTGTTATAGTACTAGTGAACTTTCAAGATCAATAAGGTACATACTGACTCTGTTAGCCTGCTTCTCACATGAACAGGTTGAAAAAAGCTCTTTTCTGTCAAAAATGAATGTAAAAAAGAGGGGTTGGTGGTAGTATAGGTTCAGTATCAAAACCACCAGTTGCATAAGGAATTAACTTTAATACCTTAGTCTGAATCTTACAAGCATCCTTTCAACAAAAATCATTAGTTAGTTTTTATTTGTATCTTTATTGTAAAATTATGATCATTTTTCTGCAATAGGTCATTGTCGGATGAAAATTTGCCAAAACAACTGTCCGGTGAGACCTTAGGTCTACAAAATTCTTTCTACTCAAAGTGTATAGCAGATATCTCGATCTGTAACAAAGCTGGTACTTCTAATTTCAAGTGTACAGCACTGATCTATATTACCAAAGAGCTGGGTCTACACTGTTCTTTGCTTACAATTTTTTAAGTATAAAGCATGGACCTTGGTCTGTCATACAGATGGGTCTGCAATGTTCTCTGCTTATCATTTCAAGTATATAGCATGGACCTTGGTCTGTCATACAGATGGGTCTGCAATGTTCTCTGCTTATTATTTCAAGTATATAGCATGGACCTTGGTCTGTCATACAGATGGGTCTGCAATGTTCTCTGCTTATTATTTCAAGTATATAGCATGGACCTTGGTCTGTCATACAGATGGGTCTGCAATGTTCTCTGCTTATTATTTCAAGTATATAGCATGGACCTTGATCTGTCATACAGATGGGTCTGCAATGTTCTCTGCTTATCATTTCAAGTATATAGCATGGACCTTGGTCTGTCATACAGATGGGTCTGCAATGTTCTCTGCTTATTATTTCAAGTATATAGCATGGACCTTGGTCTGTCATACAGATGGGTCTGCAATGTTCTCTGCATATTATTTCAAGTATATAGCATGGACCTTGGTCTGTCATACAGATGGGTCTGCAATGTTCTCTGCTTATTATTTCAAGTATATAGCATGGACCTTGGTCTGTCATACAGATGGGTCTGCAATGTTCTCTGCTTATCATTTCAAGTATATAGCATGGACCTTGGTCTGTCATACAGATGGGTCTGCAATGTTCTCTGCTTATTATTTCAAGTATATAGCATGGATCTTGGTCTGTCATACTGGGTATAGTGTTATATCCACTCACGTTTTCAAGTTTATAACAGTTATTTGTCCAACACAGAGCTGGGTCTACAGTATGTCCACTTGTGATTTCAAGTTTAAAGCACAGATCTTGATCCACCATAGAACTGGGTCTACAGTGTTATGTCCATTTGTGATCTCAAGTGTATATCACAGATCTTCATCGGTTAGAGTTGGGTCTACAAATTTCTGTCTACTTTGTATATTTCAGAGAGGGTACTACTGTTTAAAAGTGTACATCACAGATCTTAATTGGCCACTGAGCTGCGTTGTCAATGTTCTGTCTACTTATGTTTTTAAGTGTATAGAACAAGTTCCTTATCTGCCATAGCTGGCACTTCTCATTTGAACTGTGAAACAAATACCTGATCTGTCACTGTATAAAGTATAGACAGTTCGGGACCTATGCTGTTTGCAATTTTATGTCCATGTTATACAAAGTGCTCAAATAAATCAACCTCTGCTTTAACCCTTTCATCACTAAATAACTGTAGTCATAGAGTCCTCAACACTAAGTAACTTTGGAGTTGTAAAGCAAAATGACTTGTTGACTTTGAAACAACATAACTTTGCCAATGTTAAAGATATCTGGCTGGATTAGGTGTCAAAATCAAGGTTAAAAATCAAATTTTATGACTAATTCAATAAAATGTGAATATCTATTACAACTGTTAAAATGCAGATACAAACAGGTAAAACAATAGGTAAAATACAAGTAATTATTTTATTACCTCTTAGAAAACTTAGAAAGTCTTCAAAACTTGTTCAATTGATCCTAAATGTACTAGTGAATAATCACAGTAGCAACACAAGTCTTTCTTTCATGGTGTCCATAATATATACGATTCTATAAAATGAACCAAAATGATCTTCAAGGTGAGATCTGTCCACACACCTATATCACCTCTGCCACGTTTGATCGTCGCATTGAAGTTTGTTAAATGGACAATTTTTCCAAAAACTTCATCTTAATAGAATATTTGAAAATATTTTGAAGCTTTCCTGGAGCCATCAAACACTCGGGTGTGCCCAACTCTGTCAGAAAACTGAAACAAATCTCTTTGGTTTTCCGGCTTGGTCCAAACAAAACCACGTGGTGCGTACAATTCCTCTGGTTCAAAACCTTCAAAGTTTTCTTCATCGTAATCACTGTCACCCACAAGTGCATTCCATTGTCTCTCCATATGTCTTCTCTCATTTTCATCCAAATTTACCAGGTCAAAATTATTCAAATTCTCTGATAATTCTCCATTAAAGTTTCTTCAAATGCCGCCATTTTGGATACAAATTTCAACATTCGGAAACGTTAAAAGTTCCTACTTTGTTTGATATTTCTAATTGTATACAAGCTAAACTTACGAGATCATCCAAATATAACATCTACATTACAAGATGGAAGTTATTAGAGGTACCCCGAAAGTTATTTAGTCGGGTACTATAACACTGAAGAAGAACACTGTCTCAGACCGAAAAGTCCATAGTGTTTACGGACTTACTTCCCCCCTGACCGGTTTTACGGTCCGCCATGATGAAAGAGTTAACTCACAACTGGTGGGAAGGTAAAGACTAGTAACAATGCTTTTTGTGGTCTTTTGTTGATTAGGATAAGTGGCAATGTAAACAAACTTCAAGGCCTTATACACAAGTAATGAAGGTGTGGTACCAAAAAATATGTCCTGCAAAATTGTTATGTGAAAGTGGATACCACATGGGTGAAAATGATCATAATCTATGTCTGAATAATTAAAGAATATTTGAGAATTTCCACAAGCAACTAGAGTAATGGTGAGCAACATCAAGCATGTTGCTGAAAGGTATACACTCCCACCTCTTCTACATTCTACATCTGCACTCCCAGGGGTACAGAACATGTCTAATGAGTGTGTGATTTTGATTTTTTTTAACATAACTTTATTAATTTTTCAGTCATATCGATATGATTTCTACAGTATATCATTTTATAGTTATGTCTAGCACTGGAGCATCTTGCTGCAGGCATGTAGCATGATGTCCCTCCCAGTTGCATTATCCTGATACCAGGCTGACCAGTCTTGATAATAACCTAATGCTGAGCATCTAGCAAAGCAGCCATTTGTACCAGTTTTGTAAGTCTCTGGTATGACTCGGCCAGGGTTTGAACTCGCAGCCTCCTGCATCTGAGGCAAATGCTCTAACCACTAGGCAACCTGAGTGGTTACAAGTCTGATGGATCCTCCTGCATGTTATAATTGGCCACAAATGCAGGCAACATTTTTGCCCTGTGATGTGTCTAGTGACAATGTCCCTGCTGAGAGTATTGGTCATTTTAATAGTGCAGTTTATTGAAACAAGAGTCCTTCACAGGGACAAATACTCTAACAGGTGAAAATAATATTTTGGGAATCCAAGATAAGACCATTTTTTCTTTTTAAATGTGGAGTGTTTAAACCATCCGAGATTCTTCAGCAATAAAGAGATTTTCAAATTGACTGTTATGGTACACATACTGGTTATCAGCTGGACATCATTTTCATCTGGAAAAAACAGACGTTATTAAAAGTCATTTAGTAAAAAACCCATATCATCCATTCTGGGGGAGTAGCGAGTACAACATTTTTAAGACAATCATCATGGCAGCCAAGTTAGATGTACAAATGGCACCAGTTTCATTTAGGACTTGGTCAAAATCCCTGTTGTAATGATCATCCATTCAGGGAAAGTTGGCACACACATTTTTTTAACACACTTGTGTGGCAGCCATATTCAATGGATGACTGGCACTGTTTTTGTTTAGGACCAAGTAGGTATTATCAGAAGTCTATTGTTGAAAACCCCATGTTGACATAGCCATCCATCTGTAAAGATACATGTAAAAGGAATTTTCAAGATATGTCTTTCCATTCAGAAAGAATAGGAAATAAGATTTTAAAGACAACTGTGACGGAAATGCTGGGTGTCAGATTGGCACAGTTTTCATTTAAAATCAACTGTACATCATTAAGAAGTCTTCTGGTGAAAACCCTACATCAATATCAGAGGTATCCCTAGGATTTTAAAACTGGGAGTCCAGGACTCCTAATTTGGTAAAAATTGGAATCCCACCAGCAAAAGTTGCAGTCCCACCAGCAATAGTTGCAGCCCAAACTAAGCCAGAAATTATGTACATTTTTACACTTGGCTACGGTCGCATCCAAACTATCAGTTATAGCAACTTCAGAACAGTTCTGAATCTCATTAAAATCTTCATCATTTTTCCCTTTAACTACAAAACACTTGTCTAAATTTGCAAACAGCATTTTGTCCAAGTCTCTTGACTTTGATTTCACAGGCAATATTTATACAGCAACAAATGGAAATGAAATCAATAACAGTGATTGCGCTGGACTTCGCCAATGTCGCAAATTGTAATTATGTTTTACATATTGGCTACAAAAATATACCTTATGACCATATTTTTGGCTACAACATTTTTGGCTGATAAAAACGGTACATTCTTGAGTTTGGAGTGGAGAAATTCAAAGGCATCATGACAGGAAGCCACAAACTTGGATATAAAAATGCACTGGAATAAATTGTTACATAAACAAATCTTTATTTCATATTGACAAACTACCCTAACATCCGCTTATGCCGATATCTGGCCTTGATACTTGTATGCTGTAATATAATCAAACTAGCTATGCAACTAACTAGCGACAATCGATCGCCTCTGAGGGTGGAAACGTGAAATGACTAGTCGACCACATGACAGCAATTTAAACAAAACAAAAAACAAAAAAAAACCTACAGCTGCAACTTCAATGAAAACTGATTGCCTCTGAAGCACCAATATATACTAAGGAAATTTTTAAAAAATTGTGTCAATGTTCTACAATTCATTTGATGTTACTGCAAATGGGTGTTTGTTTTGTCAGTCAAAGGAAGCCTTTAGCAGCGCCTTCAATAACACATACACCTTCATCAGAGCAAGCCGGCAACCTTTGATCAAAGAAGTCAGCAACAAACTAAAACTAAAATAAAACCATTGCTTCAGTTTTCATAGTGATTAGAACATATTTTTTTTGCAGCAAAAGTTTCCTCCTTGCAAAACAAAACGAGCATACAGAGGACTCCCATGACAGCAATTTTATGCATCCCAAATCAAAAGTTTGCGTACAAATATGTGTAATTAAGCATTTCCGAGATCACTGAATATGACTTTCTGTTTAAGCAGAGTCATGATATGATTTTAAGATGGCGGCCATGGTGTCCTTACTGAATGTCAGATCAGTACCCTTTAAGTTTTGGACTAACTAGATGTCTCAATTCATTTAGTGAAAACCCCATGTTGATATGATCATCCATTCATGAGGAGTGGCTATAACAAGATCTTCAAGATGGCTGCAGTGCTGGCCATATTTAATGTTATACTGGCATCATATTCCTTAGGACCAACATGGTATCAGAAATTTTTTGGTGAAACCCCTGTATTGATATAACTATCAATGTAGAAGAAGCAGTCACAAGATTTGTAAGATGACAGCCATGATGATCATACTGGACATCAGATTGGTACCAATCTTATTCAGGATCAAACAGACATTACAAAAAGTCTTTTCGCAGAAGCCTATATAAATATGCCCATCCATTCAGGAGAATGTGTGTGTTTGTTTTGTATTTTCAATGTAGCTTTAACATTTTTTCTCTCATATCACTATGACGTTGGCAGTGTTGATGTTTATAGTGATGTCCTGCAGTGAGGCATCAAGCCACAGACATGAAGCATGATGTCCCACCCAGTCGCATTATCCTGACACCAGACTGATCAGTCCTAACACAAACCTCTTAATGCTAAGCATCAAGTCAAGCAGCTGTTAGTACCGTTTTTTTTATAGGTCTTTGGCATGTCTCGGTAGGGGTCCATCCTGCAACCTCCTGCATCCAAGCTGGATGCACTAACCACAAGGTCACAGGAGCAGTTAGTCATTCCGATGAACTGTTAACAAGATTTTCAAGTTGGCTGCAATGCATTGTATGTCAGATCATTACCATTTTAATTTATAATCAACTAAATATCACAAGATATCTTTCAGTGAAAACACCAATGCTGATATGACCATTCATGTAGGAGAAGCAGCAATAACAAGATTTTTAGGATGGCTGCCATGGTGGCCACATTGGATGTCAAAATGGCTCCATTTTCATTTAGGATTAAATGCGCATTAAAAGATGCTCTTTAAGTGAAAACCCTATGTTAATATGACCATCCATGTCGGAGGAGTAATGTTAACACGATTTTCAAGATGGCTACTGTGGCAGCCATACTGGTTGTCAAAGTAACACTATTATGATTTAGTACCAACCAGACCAAGGGATAAACATGTTTAAAGGTAATCAAAGAAGCAGTTTAGGAGCAGCAATAACTGATGCTAAAAGACTATAGATGATGGACAAAAAACCATCCCATATGGCTCTTCTGGTCTATTACCAGCAGAGCTAAAACTTGCACTATAATATTAGGTTTAAACCCATGTTTGCCTTTACCTATATTCTGCTTTCTCTTTTTACGACAACTAAATTAACTCAGCACTATACAGCAGGATTTTGCTGATGTGCAATTGAATTCTGTACATATATGCAAATTCTGTACATACATACATACAAATACCCTATATCTGACCATTAGAGTCATGAAGGAGATCAGATTGTAGTCAGAAAATTAGTGTTAAATTTTAAAAGAACACAATTTATATTTAATTTAAAATGAGCAAATGTGCATATATGACCTATGTAACTTGCAATATACACATTACAACCTGCTCCAAGTAACAAAGAGCATTAACTTTAATGACAAATACTGGGAATGGCATGTGCCCCCCCCCATGTTTCAAGACCTCTAAGTAGATAATCTAAATATTTGTACAGAAACCATTTCTTTCTTTGTCACAAAGTTGAAAGGCTTTATCCATACCCCAAGTACAACCCATCTACTAGGTTTGGTCCAGTATTTGATTTAGAACTAACGCTTTTCTATGGAAACCATTTTTGTTCTTTCAGCCTATGAACATTAACTTTGATTTTTTTACCCAGAAATTGATATGGATATTTTCTTACTCTAAGTACAAGCCATCCACACAATTTTTGATAACAGCCCTCAGTCCATTGTACAGAAACCATTTTCTTCTTTCAGTCATAGTGACCTTGACCTTTGCACCTAACAACAAAATGACAGACTTATTCCTAATCCTATGTGCAAGCCATCCACAAAGTTTAGTAACTGCTACTAGAATCGAACTGAGTTATTGTGTGGAAACAATTTTCTTCTTCCAGTCACAATGACCTTGACCTCAGAGCTTCTGACCACCATGTCAAGAGAGTTCTTCCTTACCATAAGTGCAAGCCATCCACAAAGCTTGGCAACTGTAGACAGTGGACTAATCTTGAACTGTTATGCATAGAATAAACTGGGAACAGGCAGATGGGTAGCCTAATGGTGAGAATTTATAATTCTTGCTTACAGTGGTATGTCACTATGAATGTCAACATAAGCATTTGCAGAAAATAAAAAGTAAAACAGATTAATGCTGGTCCATGACAGTCAGGCATTTTCTAACAACCTATATCTGAATTTATATATATATATATATATATATATATATATATATATATATATATATATATATATATATATATATATATATATATATATATATATATATATATATATATATGAAACACTGTTTACATTCAAAGCAATACAATTTTTTGATCTTATTTTAATTTGCCTTCTTCCAAATCTATTTCCAAAAAGATCTCTTCATATTATTTGCCAGTGCACAATGCATCCAAAGCCCTATCTTAGAAATGCCAACCATGTAGAATGCTTACATGTAACATCCCTATCAGCCTTTACCTGCTTATACAGAGTCAAGAACAATCAAAGTCCTGAGATAATAAATGTTGAATCTATTCCCCCATTCCAGAACTCTGAATTCCTAAAGCATTTTTGGCCAAAACATTAAACATATATGGTAAATCTCACAAAGTAACTGCATTTTTCTTGTTACTTCATCTTCTCCTAATTACAGTCTAACTTACTAGTTTTCTTGTAATGTACATACAGTTTAATATATTGAAAATACATTCAATGTACATGTACCAGTCTTTCATATTAGTGCTGATGTGCTTTTGTCTCTACATAAATTTCTGTTAAAAATTTTATCCCTGTAAATTTTCATTTCAGGAATTTAATCAAATTTTGTTAATATTACATCTTCATGAAAATTTTTATGACAGAGCTGTGCATCTAGTTCATGTTCAGTGTCACAGGTGAGTTCTATATTCAGTTTAATGTTGGTGTTTCTCTTGTACAATTGACAACTCCCTGTGATCATAGTGCCTACATGACACCTGTCCAGTTGCAGCCATGCTTTTCACTACTAAACCTTGCTTATATTAACCCAAGCTCAATTTTCACACAAACCTTGGCCAAGTTTCTGAGTCTAGGGTGTTGTCTATTACCTTATCTCTTGGATATTTTAGAAACTTGGACAGTTAATAATTATTGGGAAAAGAAAAAGTAATGCCTGCAACAGAGCATTCTAGGTAATCTTTATAGACTTTGCAGAGAAACATAACGGCACTGGATTGAATTTGGTATTTTTTATAGAAAGTGGCACACCTTTGGCACAAAACAGTTACTGATAAAAGTTACAGGTACTGAAAGAAAAATTATTTAGCATTTCTTATAAAAGGTTTTAAAATGTCAACAATTATTAATTTCTATGAAATTTATTGCATAAAGATGGACAAAATGTAAGTTGTCAATTTGTAAATTATTCCATTCAATACTTTATTTCCAGACACAAGTTTGGTCTGTTTTTTCCATCTGTGTACTTACCTAAGTATCTCTCATTTGTCTACTGATGACAAATTACCCATTACAGCTGGATTTAATTACAAAAGTAAGCACAACTGGATGATCAAATTTTGCTCACCCCAAAAGATAAGGGGTTTAGCCTACAATCAAACTGCCTTATAATCAAGCATTTACAGTACATTCATCTGCAAGATGAAAAAGGAAATAACTCTAACAAAAACTATAGCAGGAGAGTAACTTTTTAACATAAGCATGCTTAAATGATGCCCAAATCATGTACAAAGTTTTGCGGCAATCCAATTTACATGTGAGACTAGTCATGTTCTGAAAATTCCATCATATGCATTCAAGAAAATCAGTTCAACAAGAAACATCACAGAAATGTTGTGATTTGTTATGCACGTCTTCAGATGGCGGCCACAATATTTCTTATGTTTCACAGCAATCCATTTTAAATTGGTGGGGCTAGTTACATTCACCATTGTTCTTTCTGCCATACACTACATTTAGCAGCAACTCAAACAGGGAGATAACTCTAATACCACAGCAATCTATCAAAAGCTCGGGCAACTGAGTGCACATGATTCTGTCATTCTTTACATTAAAATATGTGATAGCAAAGTGATGTTTCGATATGACCATAACATTTACCAACTTTCATGGCAAATCACTGAAAACTGAGTCTAGCTCCATTCACAACATTTTGTGATGAACAGTGATGTGATTATGATTTTTAATGTAGCTTTAACAATTTTGCAGTCATATCACTATGATGTCTGCAGTGTGGAAGTTTATAGTGATGTCTAGCACTGGGGCATCATGCTGCAAACATGTAGCACGATGTCCCAACCAGTTACATTATCCTGACACCAGGCCGACCAGTCCTAACACTAACCTCTTAATGCTTAGTGTCAATCCAGGCAGCTGTTATTACCATTTTTGTAAGACTTTGGTCTGGGGCGGACAACTATGCCACCGGAGCGGTTTGTGATGAACAGAAGGCTGGATATGAGGCTTTTTATATACACAACCTCTTCAGAGGCAGCGGTGTAGTAATATGTGAAACACACTGTGATAAACATTTAAACAATTTTCCCAAACATCAACTTGATATAATAATGTGGTACTTTGGGTTTAAACAGTATCCTTGCACCAGGTATATCAGCAATTTACATGCTCAAATATATCAGAACTTTTATACATGGTGTTAAGATTTTCGATAAAGTTAGACCAAACTGATCATGTTTGGTGCAGTATTAACTTTATTTAAATGAAATAAAATACATGAGCACATCATACAGCACAATTTATTTTTAACTAAAATAAACTCTTAAGACTTACAGATCATATATGATTGAGACTGAAGTCACTATGTGGAAACAATTACTGCCCTATCATTACTTTTTCTTGACTGTGCAGTACATTTGAATTGGCAAATTACACCGCTAACATGCAATGTAAGGTACATTGTTTCTGCAACAAACAAAAATACTGCATAAGCTCAATACTTAATGATTATGCAGTAACTGTTTCTATGCAGCAATTGGTGTAGACCTCTATCTTTGCTTAGAACATAAGCTGACTGGTTAATAAATGGCAAAAATGTTGTTCACCTAGTTTCCAAGTCTATACACTAACGATAAAATAGAATATAGTATGGTATATGCACAACAGGATACAATGAACAGCTATTCTATCTGATGTGCAAATACCTAAACACACAATATAGCGCACTTTAAAAACAATACCACCATCATTGCTGAAAAGTGATAACTATATCTGACAATTTGGTAACACAGGTGAGACAATGTAAATCTATCATACCGTGGTGAAAGTGCTAGGGGTTCTAAATATGGCTTTCCTTGAACTGGTGGTGCTGAATTTTTCCGTGGTTGAGTTACAGTGGCAGTATTCATGAGTTCTTGCCTATGTCTGCGTAGCCTCCTTTCTGCCAGCAGATAATAGGTGGCTGTCATATGATTGTAACTATCCTTTTCAAGAGATCTGACAAAAGAAAGATAATAAATATAGTGTATGAATAAAAGAATACGTTTTCATCACACATGCAGATTAAAGGTTTTCTTTACAAAATATTTGGGATTTTCAGCAATAAAATCATACAAAAACTATGTTGCTGGTTCCAAAACTGACAAATTTTTGAAAGCACGATGAAGTAACCTTGATCACAAATTATCTATACCATACATGAAAGTACAATTATGCCTACTGATAAAGTCTGATGAGCAAGAGTCCCTTATAAAGACAGGATGTTCTACTATCCAAAAACAATATCCAGGAATTCAAGATAGACCATGTTTTATAAAAAAAATGTTAAGTGTTTAAACCATGTATGATATTTCTGGGTAACAAGATTTTGAAATCATTCACTGTAGCAGCCACATTGGATGTTAAGATTGTAGCCTTTTTAATTTAGGACAAACTGGACACCACAAGTTAAATTTTGGTGAAAACAACATGTGAATAAGATCATCAAGTCAGGTAAATCAGTGAAAAGATTTTAAACATATTCATTGTGGCAGACAAGCTGGATTTTTGTGGGAAAAAATTTTCAATTAGGACCAACCAGATATCAGGAGGTCTTTTGGTAAAAACCCTATACTAATAAGACCATCACTTCTGGACAAGATTCATAGGGCTGTCATCAGGTACTCGACCGTATAGAAAAACCCGGTATTGGTATTGTTTTCAATACCCGTAAAAATAAAATAAAATCGAAACACTCAAACAGGTGTGACAGCTATGGCTATAATTAGAAACCAGATCTCTGCTTAATATAATCAAACAATATGTCAGACAATCTGTTTCGATTAATAAAATTCTTAGGCATTATGCAACAGGACAAACTGTTATCCAAGGCATTATATACCAAGGTTAAAACATAGCATGGTTCTACAGGTAATAAACCTCTTTGTAGACAATAACTATTGAATGTGGGTGCTAAATGATTGGTACACTGCATGCTCTTTTAATGAAATCGAGAGGGATACCTTTGATTTCTGAACACACGTGTCAAAGAAATCCCACAATTTATATTATGAACAATTATCACCTAGACACCTTGAAATCTTTGTAATGCCTCAAAGTAATCTTTGAGCAGCTTGTTGTTTTTCTAGTTGACTAGCTCTGCTAATTTTGAAATTTAGCCATCCTAAATATATTGATATTTTTATTTTCGATACTACTACATTTTTGCCATAACTATCTTAAAAATTATAATTCCAAAATAATAACACTTATGCGACTGCATGGTCATGTGGTATAACTGGGGCACGCATGTGTGGGTAATTCAAATCTGCAGTCAAAAGCAGATGAATAAACGTGGTCTGTTCTAACAAGGACTTATACTTTAAAAAAGGCGAGTGTTCTAAAGCTTTAAATGCAGCTTTAAATGCGGCTGATCACAGTGATCATCAAAAGTTGGATTATACCTACCATCTGTGTACAAAAGTTATTCTAAATAAATTTATTCATTAACAGCGCAGCTACGTCAGTGTGGACGAATCAGACTAGTAGTACACGGTTAGCCTCTATCGCCATAAAAAATATTAAAGAAATAAGATAACAATTAGTTGGTCTACAGTTGTACATTTCATTCATGTGCTAACGGGTACCTGGTAAAATTTGTAACGGACCGGGTTGGTTTTTTCGTGATTTTTGACAGCCCTAGAAGAAGCAGCAAGAGTTTTTAGATGGCTGTAATGGCAGCCATATTTGTGGCCAGACTGGCACAATTTTATAATCAACTAGATATCATATTAAGAATGCTGGTAAAAAAAACAATGTTGATACAGCTTTCCATGAAGGTGTAATATTAACAAAATTTTCAAGCTGACTGTACTGGCAGCCATACTGGATGTCAGACTTGCACCAGTTTATAAGTCAACATCATTATTCTTCAGGTGATCAACAAACCCAATATCAGCATGACATTCAATGTAGGAGGAGTAGCTATCACATGTAATGCTCTCTTGGCTATATTGTATGTCAGATCAGCACCAGGTTCATCATGATATTATAAGAAGTCTTCTGGTAAAATGCCATTTTCATTTAACCATCCATTCTGGACAAGCTGCTATCACAAGATTCAAGATGGCTGCTATCGTGGCCACATTGCATAGCTGAGCAGCACTATTTTCATTTATGAAAAAACAGACCTTAGAATTGATGTGAGTATGAAGTTTCATGGCATTCATCTATGTAGTTTCGATTGAGAAGCAGCAATAAACTTGTGAAAATAGACATTAGATAAAATGACATCATACAAGTTCCTCTGATCAATAACCATCACTGCTAAAAACTGCTGAAAAATATATACTACAGCTGAGAGGAGTTAAATGAGGGACAAGGTCTAAACTTGAAACATTTTAAAAACACTTTGGAAGAGGGGACTAACCAACCCCTCTGGTGTCTGGCTGACTCTTGTCCTTATGTTAACTTCTATGCTATGCCCTTAAACACAGCTGAGTGGGAAAGCAGCAGAAGACTCCCCAAAGCATCTCCAAACTGTTGAGTATCCTCTTATCCAAATACCAGGAAGAATCTGGACATCATTTACAGCCTTGAAAAACATCAATTCTTTATCTTCTGTCACCTAACCAGTAGGCTATACCCGGTGCCCAGTGACAGAAGCTCAATGCCCAGAACCTAGACATGGTGCCAGTGATCTTAACCTAATAGACTTAGGTGCAGATCTTCTTCCAAACAGGTTCAAGAAGACCCCACTTGCCTTGCATGAGACTTGCTTTGGGTGCTGGTGAGTTTGTTGAGCTGGAACATCCATAGATCCCTCCCAGAATCGAAGACAGCCTACCTGAAAAGTGGAAAATGCAGCCCTCTTCTCAATATCACTATAAAATTGGGGGGCTTTCTAATAGATCCCACACCTCATCTGGCCACAAGACACAGAAAGGACATCTGTCCATAAAGGCCAATAAGGTGGTGTGAGTGTCCCAAGATTTACTATCGCTTCATTTGCCAAGTCTTTGTGAGATGCTGAATGGGCCATTGGCATCACTAGGGTTGGTGTCTCACCCAGTTTGGTAACTCATGGTAAAACGCCCATCCTGCACAAAAATTCAAACATTTTATCGAAAGTCATTTTGGTGTAAGCCCCTCTATTGGTGTAATCATCTAATGGTGGTCCACACCCCTCACAACCAGCATCTTATATCACTGTGAAAGACTGAATGAAAAATATTACAAGAAACCACCAAAATAAATCTGAAGCTGACAATACCTAACTTAGCACTGGTACCACCAAATTAGCTAGTGTGTTCACAAATAAATAAAAGGGGAAATAAATGTAAAAAAGGGCAAGGACTGGATATAAAATGTCAAATGTAACAGAAAAATGGGAGTGTCTGATAAAATATTTCAAAAGATGCTATAAAAAAACTGAGCGCCCTGAGACGTATAAATTGGTGAGAACTCATCTTTGACTGGGGAATAGTGCCTGGAAAAGTGAAATAGAAACTGGCAATGCAATACTGTTAATAAAACCTATTTTCATTCTTTAGAGGAGGGTGACAATGACCAAGACCTCTGACATTAAGCATAAACCAAGACTAATTCTAAAACTAGACTGCTGCAGCCATATCCACTTACTGCAGTATTTCATCTTTGGTGCAGATATTTCCTTCGACCATCTTCTCTACCACATAGCTGTGATCGTCATCAGATAGGTGTTGGCGTGAGATGAGGGGTATGTTGTGGGGATGAGGTAAATCTTCTGACATGAGCCAATGGTGGCGTTCTATCTCCCATAATGTGGCTCTTTTAACTGGCTCTCGTATTAACATCCTGGATATCAATCTGAAATTTGCCAAAGTAATTGGATTAATTTCCTGGAGACTGAAAACATCTAAGTGTATTCATTTTATTTATACAAGTTCTAACAACTTCCTCCCCTTCCCTCTATAAGAAATGTCCAGATGGAACACTGCTTGAAGTGCTAAGCAAAAATAATATGGAGGCTGCTGGTGTTAACTATTTGCCCTATTTTATGAGTGTATCCTAATAATGACCTAGATGTATTACTGCAGTCATTGAGGTCAGACCTAGGTATTTATTCCTGATACAATGCTGATTGTACTGCTGCTATGTACATGTACAGTGTCTTGCATATTAGTATACCCAGATCTGCAATGGCAGATTTAGATCTATATTATATCTTTAACTCTTTCATTTCATTAGCTTTGACCTATGGTTAATTAGGGTTGCAAGGAGTTCTAGAGGGTAACCATCGTTTGGGACATTTTGATGGTGGTAGAATTTATCAAAATGTGGAAATGGGTTTGTGAGGCTCAGAAAAACTAATTTTTGGGTCACAATTAAAAACAGGAACAACTGGATTAGACCTTAATTCGATGGTCGCTACTGCAACATTATATCTGGGTTGGTTCAATTATGTTTATTCTTTATAGAGATAAATAAAACAAAGAAAACTAAGTGATTAGTTATATCAACACACATGTACAGTGGTCCCACTCTAATAAGGACATTTCTTCTGCACCGAGGAAAATGCCCTTTTAAGATGGATGGCCTTTCCAGAGAGAGACTTAAATTTTTTGCGAGAAGTAGATGTAATGTACATAGTAAGAAAGCTACACACTACAAAGCATTTAATATTTTCCTTTAATATCTTCGCTTAAAAATAACATTATTATTAAAAGGTTCTTCTTGTCATAATAATAGATCTATTTAAACTGAATATATTTTAATAGTTCTTTTTCTTGATGTATGCATGATATGCACATTGCAAATGCATTCAAACACGTCATTTAAATCATGGTACAGTACATACTAATTTTCTTTCCATTTTCCCACTGCTGCTGAATAATCTCCTTATTGGTTACAACGTTGTCTGTTAAAGTCTTTTCAATATAAAATTGTTATATTCTTGTTGTTGTTGTTGTTGTTGTTTGTTGTTTTTGGGCTTAACGCCATTTTTTAGACTATTCATGTCGGCCAGTATTAATGGTGGAGGAAGAAACCGGAAATCACGTAAAGAACCACCACCACCGACCCACAAGAAGCTACTGGCAAGCTTTCTCACATATCTACATTAGTGGACTCCAACCCTAGACTCCAACGAACTCAGACAGAGGTGAGATGGCAGTGATCTGTAAGGGACATCACTTTAGACCACTAGGCAACTCGGGGCCCCTATATTCTTGTCTTTTCTACATAAAATTGTTAGGCAAGTCCCCCTACCCATCCCACCTGATGTCATCGAGTAGAATAACCTACTTTCTTCTAAAATAATACATTTTCATTTACATGACATGTTAAGTGTTTGGTAATGATTTATTCAGGATGTTGCTAAATATATATGATTTAATTATGCAGACAAAAATCTTGCTGAGTGGATGAAATGCCTTCTTCATAAAGGAAGAAATAATGTGTTGTCATGTGATTGTTTTTGGTCTTTGTCTGGTACCCTATCTTGTTCAAGGTTAATTTCTGTGTGTGTGTTTATTTTTAGCATATGCAGACCATGTTTTAATCATCAAAGAGAAGAGCTCAACAGACAGTGAAGCTCAAAACCTGGAGCATAACATTGTTGAGCCCATTTATTGTAAACAAAAACATTGGTAATGATTATAATTTTAATCTTAGTGTTACATATACTTTAGTGAACACTTCTTTCAGTAAGAAAACCTGATATTTGGAGACATGTATCAATGCTAGAGATAATCTGACTACATACCTTACATCATGATATGAATTAATTATTGGTTCTGGACATATTTGAAATAAAAAGTGGCTACTTGTGAGGGGAATATTTTACATTTTTATACTATCATGCTGGCCACTGGTCACATTAGAGGGGTGGCCATTCTTAAGGGGTACTTTTGAGCACAAGAGATTCTGGCCATAAGAAGTGGGTGGCCACTGGGGGGTGTCGTTAAAGAGAGGAACTACTGTACTTGTGTACATTAGTTATATCTATACACATGTACTTGTGTACATATACAAGTCATAAAAATCCAATAAACACAGACCATTTTTTGTTCCCACATAATGTGTCAGCAGTTCAAAGCCTATGTTTTAACAACCCTAATCTGTTGGTGTAATATTTGAAAACATATCTTGGTCTACACTATTTGTAATTCAATTTGACACATGCACATATATACAGCAAAAAAAATGGCCCATGCTGTAAAATCAGAAATATTTTTTAAGGATTTAACTTTAATTCTTTTTTTTTCATGGAACAGTGGAACCTGTCTTGAAAGACCAATCCTTCTGCCAAAAAATAATGGTCTCACAAGACAGGTGGTCTGATCTCATGACAGGTCATAACACTATAATCAATAAATCTGTACATGGAGAACCTGGTTTCTTAAGTCAGGTGGTCTCATAGCAGTGGTCTCTCAAGACAGGTTTTACTGTATATAAATATCAAACATAAAAACAAACATTGTTAAACAAAACATAAACCAACAGTGACCCCACAAAACTGTATTCTTAATAAATGATCCAACTATTCCAAAAGAAATAACAGTACAGCACCGTACAATAACAATTTGAATGTACTAGACAATGTGCTATAAACTACATAGATACATTTTATGCTATTTAAATTGCACATCTAACTTGAAGAACTTTTGAACTGTTCTAGGACAAGAAGTAGCATTTGCATATTTATTTATTTATTTATTTATTTATTTATTTATTTATTTATTTATTTATTTATTTATTTATTTATGTATTAGGGTCTAATAGCAATTTAGCACAATACCGGCTTTATGGTACCAATTAAAAATAAGTTTTAACAATTTTTTGCATGTGTCATGCAGATAGGATAAACTAGTCCAAGTGGATACAATTTTGTCATGGAGACCCTGAGACAAGAGACAAGAGTCTCTTATCCTGCAGACAGATACATTAATTTTCTTACACAACCTCCTACTGATGAAACTTCAAAAGAAAAAGGTCTCTCTTCCTCTCTAGGGTCAAAAGTTTGCAATTAAAGAATTTATGCATTTAAGGAGTAAGAAGCATATGTGATATGTCAGTAATGTACATAGCTAAAAGTAAATCTTTTTTTTAAAAGGAGATTCAAATTACACAAGAGCTTGACAATGATGTCTACAATTTCTTTCTCCCTTGGACTGAACCCTTTAGCATTAGGTTTTATTCTAGTGGTTATGATCCAGGAAAGTAAACTGATCCAGGAAAGTAAACTGATCCAGGAAAGTAAACTGATCCAGGAAAGTAAACTGTTGCACTATTTAATTTCAAGCTCCATGAGTCAATAGCAGATTGATTGATTGATAATGATTCACATGCATCCTGTCATGTGATAGCAAGACAGAATTATATAACAGTGGTAAAATTTGGAATAATTCAGTCCTTAGGCAAGAACTAGTTCATCTTATGAACAACTCAAATAAACATAATCTGAGTGTGAGTGATTTGGATATTTAATGTAGCTTCAAATATTTTTCAGTCATATCGCTACTATGTCTGCACTGTGGCAGTTTATAGTGATGTCTAGCACTGGAGCATCAAGCTGCAGACATGTAGCATCATGTCCCACCTAGTCACATTATCCTGACACCAGGCTGACCAGACCTAACACTAAACTCTGAATGCCTAGTGAGGCATCCGTTAGTTCCCAAGACCTCCTGCATCCAAGGCAGAAGTTCTAACTACAGTATTAGGCCACTGGAGCAGTCATAAAATGTTGCAGCTTCTTCAAGTCAAACTTTGGTGAAGCTAATTAATATGATGAAACTTATGCCATAAATCTTTTTTAATATTTAAGCTAATTACATTTGCAACTGCATAATATTGTTGACCAACAACCTATGAAGAACTGCACCAAAAACAAATCAAATCAGATTTGTCTCCAAAAATAAGTTGAATCAAAGAAAAAATATTTTGTGACTGGATATCAATGCATGCTGTTTTAGTTATGACAACCTAATTTGATTAATATATAAAATGATTTACACAACTTATTACAGTACTTTCATGAATAACAACAATCACATCATAAATACAGTGTACACCCTTAAAGAATTTGGAGACATACAAGACAAGAATGTTTCTTCTTTTTAACTGCTAAGTGTTGAAACTACAGTACCTCTGATACATGTATTCTTTAGCAATAGGATTTTCAAATAGGACAATTGGTGGTTACACTAAGCCATACTATATGTGAGATTGGCACCATTTTCATTCAAGACCAACTTTAGATGAAAACTTAATGTCAATATGACTTCTGGTTCGGAAGGAGTAAGGATAAAGAGATGTTCAAGGTTCATTAACAGCTGAATGGTAATACTGGATGTCAAAATACATTAACACCATTTTTATTTACAACTAGATATCACAATGTTGTTGTTGTTGGGCTTAATGCCATTTTTAGGCTATTCATGACGGCCAGTATTAATGGTGGAGGAAGAAACTGGGAAATCACAAGAACCACCGTCCCACGAGAAGCTACTGGCAAGCTTTCTCACATATCCACATTTGCTGAATCCTAGACTCGAACCCACGAAGACAGAGGTGAGATGGCAGTGATCCCTAACGGACAGCGCTTTAGACCATGAGGCCCCATATCACAATGTCTTTTGGTCAAAACCCAAGGTCAACATGACCATCTGTTCAGGAGGAGTAGCAATAGCAGGATTTTCAAGATGACCATACTAATGTCTGGCTGTCTCCAATTTAATATAGAACCAAGTAGACATCATAAGAAATTTTCCAGTGGAAACCCCCCTCCCATGACTCGTATGTCAGATGGAGCAGTGATAAGAAGATTTTCAAGATGGTCATCGGATGGCCTCACTGGATGTTTTCTGTAAGTAATAGTTTCATTTAGGACCAACTTGTTCTCACAAAGCATTTTGGTGAAAACACTCTATTTTCATTATGACCATTGTTTATGAGTAATTTTACGATATCTAAGATGGCCACCATGGAAGCCAAAATGGATGTTAAATTGCCATAAATATAGTTTAGGACCAACCAGACATCACAAGAAGTCTTCTGGTAAAAACCAATGGTTATGTTTTTCTGTTTACACTGTAGGAATAGTTATAACAAGATTTTCAAGATGGCTGCCATGTTGGATGGATTTGCCTAATTTTCCGTCACCAAATAGAAATCTTAAGAAGTTTTTTGGTGAAAGCCAAATGTCAATATTACCAGTCAAGATGGAGTAGCAAAACCGATATTTCTAAGATGGCCACCATACTAGACGTCAGATTGGCACCATTTTCACTTAGAACCAGCTAGTCACCATTAGAAGTCTTCTGGTGGAATCCCCATGTACTTTGGAGGAGGACTGCCAAGATTTGCACTGTTGTCATATAGGTTCAACAAGGTATTATAAAAAGTCTTAGGTGAAAACCCACACCAATATGACTATTCATCTTGAAGGAACAAATTTCCAAAATGGTTACGATGTTGGAGGTCAGATCAGTAGTACCATTCAAATTTAGAATCAACTGGAGATTATAAGAGTTCTTCAGGTAAAACCCCCATGTCAATATGGTTTTTAGTTTAGAATGAATTGGGATTTCATTTAGGACCATCTAGACATCACATACAGTTCTTTTTATGACAGACTTGATATCACAAAACATTCTTTTCTTTAAAACCAGTCAATATGACCATACATCTTGAATGAGTGGCAACAGAAAGAGTTTGAAGATGGTAACTGATGCAGCCATACTGAGGGTCAGATTAGAACTATTATAATTTGAGACCACCCAGATATCATACGAAGTCTTCCTGTGAAAACCCACTGTTGATATGGTATGAAATCATGTCAGAAGGAGTAGTGGCTGCAGTGGTGATCACAAGGATTGCCAGTGGCACAGTTTTTATTCAGGATAAAGTAAACATATGAAATCTTCTAGTGAAATTCATGCTTATATTCAGAAGGAGTTGCAATAACAAGATTTGTATGATAGCAGCTGTAGTGGTCATGTTGGATATTGAGTGGCACCATTTTTAATTTAACAGAAAGAAGAAATCAGAAGTGTTATGGTCAAAACCTGATGTCAATATGACTTTTTGTTTGGGGAGTAATGATAAAAATAGATTTTCAAGTTGGTTGCAATGATGGTCACATTGGTAGTCACAGGCACTATCTTCATTTAGGACCAAATAAAAGTCATGTGAATCTTAGTGAAACCTCATGTTGATATGGCTTTTATTCAAGCAGAGATTAGCAATAACAAGATTTTTATGAGAGCTGCTGTAATGGTTATATTGGATGTTCAAGCAGCACCATTTTAAGACCAAGTATGTATCAGAAATATTCTGGCAACCCCCATCTCATTATGTTCATTTGTTGCTGAGTAGCACCAAAACAAGGTTTTCAAGATGGCTGCCATGGTTATCAGATCAGTTAACAATTTTATTTAGGACCAACTAAACATCATAATAGGTCATTAACAGAACTTTTAATAAGTAGCATTAGAAAGAAATATTATAAATCTGTAATGAAAGTTATATTTCAAATTGTTGCTTAAATGCATAATTTTGGCTATTGTACACATGTAGCATATATATATTTGGAAATTTTGGTAAACATTGCAGACTTGGCCAATTTGATGGCCAAATTGTAGGTCAGTGCAGCACCCTTTCTTTTTAGAATAACCTGACATGTTCCCATGTGTCAACACATTTATTTAGTTTACTGGCTATACATATTTACAAAATTGGTAAAGATGTAAATGAACATTCACAAGGCAGTCCGTTATGGTGTGTGTATGATGTGATTTTAATTTTTAATGTAGCTTTAAAAAAATTTCAGTAATATTGCTATGATGTTTGCTGTATGGCAGTTTATAGTGATGTCTAGCACTGGGACATGATATGCCACAGACATGTAGCATGATGCCCCACCCAGTCCAATTATCCTGATTCCAGACCAACTATTCCTAACACTAACCTCTTAATGCTGAGCACCTAAGCGAGGCAGCTGTTAGTTACATTTTCATAAATCTTTGGTTTGACTCAGCTGGGGTTCGAACCTGTGACCTCCCCCATCTGAGGTCGATGGTTTAACCACTAAGCCACTGAAGCAGCCCATCAGTTATGGTTGAGCTAACAAAATGTGATATACCTTCATTAGGGGTAACGATGTGGAAGTTTATCATGTGCAGGATGTTCCAATAATAAATGGCACTGTGAGGGAAAAGCCAAACTTATACACATCAGATTCATTTATTGATCATGCTGACATATTTTTAAACTAGGAAAAACATGTTCTTTAATAGAAAGTTTTATAAGGAACATTATCTTTGAAAGCAGCATTATAAGTTTATAACAAAAGTTGGATTTCAAATTGATTAAATTTTATAATTTTTTGTGGCTATTGCATACAAACACCATAAATAAATATTTAGAAAGTTTGGTAAACACAAGTCTTTTAGTGAAAAACCAATGTTCAGCATATATCCTAAACACTCCTAGCTGGGGAATATATCCACCTAAATCTGTCAGCAAAACCACCTACATTGTGCTGCCTATCGAATCCATCATCAGGTGCCACCCTTACCTCCCCTCTCCTGGTTACTTTCATATATATCTATACTTGCTACCTCTAATTTTTTGGAATGCCATGTATGATGACATGATCATCCATTCAAAAGAAATAGCAATAACAGGGCGTTATGTTATATTTACACGAACATGTGCAATTGTTGAAAATATATAACTCCATTCTTGCTCAAGGATTAAGCATATAGTTTCAGTGCAAATATGATACTATTCAGTATGGGTGAAATGGTACAAATGTGTTTTGTATCAATGCAATTCATGATAATTAGATTATGATATGATACATTATTGATACACATGTAAATTTCATGGTCTTTCCATCTTCTGAAGGTCTGACAGTGGTAGGTGGTGATCTTTTAAGCATCTATTGATATGCCATTTTCATAATGACAATACAATAAAAACATTTTCAAACAGACTACCAGTCAGTCAAAAGTGATTTAATCTTTACAGTTATTTGCCTCACTTAATCCAATGAGGTACTCATCTTGACCACCATGCCCTTTGGTTTGCACTGCAAGAGTGCTTTAAAAATATCTGATTATCAATTTCATGTATTCACTTCAAGACATTATGGTGTTATCTTCAAAACAGAATAAACAGTGCAACTTCCATGTGCAAAGAAAATCTCATCAAGAGCAAGTCTGGTTATAGAGATGAATACCAACAAAATCTAGGTATAGGGCAAATTCAATCATATTTTTACTTCCTGCACAATCAAACCAACTGCTATGGCCAAAGGCACTTGGTTAAGGAAAACTACTGACAACATCACTCCCCTTCTATAAAAAAACAAAAATAAATTAAAATTGTATGCAAAGTTAGGAACTCATGAGGCTTGAAATCTGCCCCTTGCCAATTCTGTGTTAATCATATTTATCTCGCCAGTACATTGTCTTTGATTAAATATCTCAACATGCAAAATGACATTCCAAATGTGCTCTCCATGTATGACATAACAAAGTTTATTTAATAACCACTTAGGAACAAAGTTAATCTGTTGCTCTACAAATACTTCCTGTGTGTAATGCAAGGAATAAGCCAAATAAAGTTTTGATTGATGGTTATTGTTTATGCTGGACTGAAGCAAATAATAACCACCAATCAGATTTCTATTTTTCACTCAGTGACACACCTAAAGTATAGTCATTAACAAAGTAACTTGCATTAAAGTGGTTATTAAAAGATGAAGAGTAAAATACTTCATTATCCATGGGAAACACATCTGGAATGTCTCCTTTATAATGATGTTAAGTTGGGATAAGATATTAGCACTGAATCAGCAAGGTGGGGTGGACATTAGGACCACATCATCTGGTGTTAATATGTACTATGTATAGAATGCGTGTGGATGTTGTCAAAAAGGTTTTTATTTTTATTTGTTTTAAAAAAATGAGTGCCTGAACCTGCAATATGTCTCTGATGAATTCTCAAATTACTGAACAAAAACTATACATGTTAACCCTGAGAGGTAAGTGTAATCAATACTATTATAAATGGCAAAAAAAAAATAATTTGGGCATAAAAGTATAATCTATATACTATATGCCAGACTTACAGAATGTGTGAAAAAGATCATTTTTTTTGTTGCTACAAACCTGGTTCTACACTGTCAAAATTTTTGCCACATAGGGCAAAATCCGTATGGATTAGAACCAGAATACAAACACAAAATATACAGAAAAATTATTTATATTCAGCACTCACTTTAACTAGTCAACATCTGTAACTTTGCTAAATGATCGTAAATTGGAATTCTTCAATGAGCATGATTATGTGCTCAGATTACTGTACTGCATTTCATTCATACTTTTAGTTTAAAGTTTGTAAAGCAGTGTTGATTTGTCCTATTTTCTTACCAACATGTTTTAAAGTTTGGTAAGATCCATCTGCTCAAACATTTTCAGCCATGTAACATCCACAACTCACATCATAAAGCATTTTGTTTAACATCATTTCTTCAAACAGAATATTAGATAGGTCCGCTAACTATCACTCTGATGAATCTGTGAGGCAAAGTTCATATTAGAAGAAACTCGACTCTGTGTATTCTTGGAAATGGGTCATATAAAGTTGCTATAAATAGCAAATAAGAAAGTACTCTTATGTTATTCTTTCTCAGCAGTCACCATTTTAAAAATATTCTCAAATTTATGAGCTGAATAACCGAGATGATATAAGTGACAAAACCAACTTTTTATAGCCTCATTATTTTTTAATGTAACAAGTAAGGTGTAATCCATCAAAATGCCAGCACAAAATGTAATTTGGTACAAAGAAAGCATAATGATTATGCAAAAAGCATAATGGTTGGCATGTATGAAAAAGGTATATCACCAATAATTATTCATAACCATTAAATATTAAATTAACTTGTATAGGGTAGGTAAAGTTTTGTATTAATTTTCAATCTCTTGTATCAACGTGCATT
Organism: Potamilus streckersoni; assembly: GCA_016746295.1. Classification (NCBI taxonomy): domain Eukaryota; kingdom Metazoa; phylum Mollusca; class Bivalvia; order Unionida; family Unionidae; genus Potamilus; species Potamilus streckersoni. The sequence goes on along the minus strand of JAEAOA010001777.1, from coordinate 177,323 downwards.
GGTATGGCAAAATTACTGATGTATCGATATAACTATGGCATAACCAATTAGCATTTTTCTACTGATTTCGGATTCCGGATTTTTGGCATGAAAATTTTTCCAATTTCGGATACGATTTGATTAATCAGAAATGCCTACTACCAGGAGTTATTTGCATCTAGCACATCTGACCAAAATCTTGCCTCTGCATCCCTGTCATCTGAATTCACGTACCAGCACGAATTGGATTCGCATCTAGCTGAGAAAAATTAGCCAAGAAATTCACCACCAACGACCCAAGTTTTATACTGGAAATCCCAAGAAAAAACGTTCCAGCTTCTGGCAGCTGTTGCTAAATGTTTATGTTCAATACCGCCTTCTAGCGTTGATAGTGAAATAAGTTTCAGCACTGCAGGTGCTATTTGCAGCGACAAAAAGAGAGCATGTCCGCTGAAAAAATGGAGATACTACTATTTCTTGCAAAGAACTTGGAAGTTATAAATTTTTATTATTAAATTTCTTTATTATCTATTAAACTGCATGCATCATGCCCATGCGCATTAAAATATTTTAATAAATTTAAATCTTTTGGTCTAACTCAAGTATTATCGTTTCACCCCGTTGTGTTGACCATATTGGACTTTTCTGACTTCTTATTTAACTTAATTATTGCACTATCGAATGACACGCTTGAGTTAGACATGGTGCTTTAGAAATTCAACTTTATTATTTTCATTATCCGAATCGGTTGTTCCTGCCTTGTCCGACTCCGATTATAGTTTATACAATCCTGTGGAATCTGATTTCCGGATCAAAAGTCGGTTATGCCCTAGATATAACAATAAATCATTTCAGTGTATTGTCTGTTTTTTATATTTGATTCTGCATATTTCTTATCATTACATTCCATTTCTAACAACTGTGTAAATGTATGCCTCATACCAATTCAGTGTGCAAGTTAGTTCATATAAAAAAAAGGAAAGAACAGCATCGTGAACAAAACAATATACACATGTCCAGTGTAGGACCTACAGTACAGCTCACACCATTTTTTATTTTTCTATACAAGTTGCAGAAGGGCAGTTAAACCCATCAATGCTTGATCTTCATTTGAGGGGCAAATATCTACAAATCACCATAGAGACTCAGCAAGCATGAGGGCTGATGGACATTATTGACATTTTGAATAATCAGTGTATGAAGACTATCTGTGAAAAGACACATCCAAGTGATTTACATTCAGGTGTCAATTGAAGAATCAATCATCTTAATGGAGGTGATATATTTTGACAAAAGATATAAATCATTTCAATAGAATCTTCTAGTGGCCCAAGAATTTATCATCAGTGGCACACAATTAAAAATGTTGAATTCCTAGAATGGTCATCGACATCTACTTAATGCATAATGAAGTGATCATAATGCACAATGGGTAGGCTACATTGTTTACACTGAATTCTGAATTAGGAATGGAAACAGATTTTTAACATTGCCAATAAAGGTAAATCTACATTGTGCACTGAAGCTGATCAACCTTTTTTCAAACACAAAGTCACTGAATACTAAAGTCTCATTAGAAATTATTTTTTATTTGCAAAACATAACTGATATGACAAATCTTCATTTGGTATGCAATTATAGAACACAGTTACATTTTTGTTAGTTCTCTTACAGCACTGACTGTTCAACTGTTAATTACTTTGAATTCTCTCAACTCCTCCAAATGGAGATAAACAACAAGTTTCGAAAGAGTAGTGGAAGCAAGTTGTAAAGTATACATTAGTCCACTGTGGCACTCAATGCAGATTGAGTATAGAAGCAATTAAACCACCTAACAATGATGGAAGGGGCAACAATAAAAAAGAGCAAGCTGTACTGTATTATTACTACTACTATAATAATAATAATAATAATAATAATAATAATAATAATAATAATAATAATAATAATAATAATAATAATAATAATAATAATAATAATAATAAGTATTAAAAAAGAAACAAATCCACAATATGCAGCTCTGGTGTTATGGTCAAATTTATAAATTCTCCCAAATGGTCTGTCACTTCTTGTTTTGTCTGGAAGAAGTGACTTCTTGTTGTAAAAGCCTAGATGGTCCAGGATCCAGTATCCAAAATAACCCTGTATCAATTCATGTAGAGTGTTTAGGTTACCAGAAAAATATGTGCACCACACTAATACTTGGTTGGACAAGACTGATTACATTTTATTTATTTTCCAAGAAAAACAATTATAAAAAGACCTATAAAGATTAGCCCACTTACTCTCTGCATTCTTGAGTGATGAAAGGTGGAATGCTGTATTTGCAGTCCATGATCATTGTCAAAGTCTCACTGTCATTAGCCTCCTGGAATGGTGGCCGTCCACAAACTAGCATGTATAATATCACACCCAGACTCCATATATCTGGAAAAAATAAATTGTAAAACAAAATAAAAATTTTAAAAGGTAACTGTAGTTTCTTTTATATTTAAATAATTGAAATCCTAATTGAAGTTATCAACACTGAACAAACTGGTATGTCTAAATGGCCATAAACTAAAGTAACAGAAGGCAAAACCAACAAGTTTTGTAAGTTTAATTATCAAAGCTAAAAAATTAAAATTAAAGCGGAACTTATATTATTATGAACTGAATCCATAATAATCCTAAAAAGTTCAATTCAAGACCAACTGAATCCAATGATCTGAATGAATTTCAGATACTTGAATGTACTAATCTTCCAACAGTCTTGAGAATCAAAATGGCATTGAATAGTACTCCATTTGAATAATACAAAATATTCCCTGAAAATATTTTATTCCAATGAGCACTTTGTAATTCTAATGAATAATGTAAATAATTGTTTCCTCTCAAAAATGATAAGGTAGTAGGGGTTTACCAAAATGCTGCCTTGGTGATGTCCTGCAAGAATAAATAATTATGACAGGCCTGTAAGGCAATGACTTGAACCTCTTGGGATTTTAGTTTCATTAAAAAGGTCTCTATTGGTAAAGAACTGATAATCTCCTTTGATTGTGGTGACAATCCACTGTGCAATAATGGAAGCCAAAATATCAGTGGAGTCCTTACAAGGAAGTAGCAGACATTTTCAATATTTTCTTTTGCCTTTAGAAACATTAAGACAGAAACACAGTGCCATAATTTGGCATAAAAGCCTACTGTGATTTTCCCCAGCATAGATCTGACCGAGACTGGGGATCTCATTGGTAGTGAAGCTTAGAATGGAAATAATATTTTGCTTAAAACCCCAGTACACAACAGAGAGAAACATATTCATAATTTCCATAAAACTGAAGAATGCCAGAGCTGACAATGCACAAATTTCATTCTGTCTTCTCAATATGCCAAAATGGAAATAAAAGTAGAGTTTTGAGTCTGTGGTCCTAAAAGGAAGACTAGCTCAATGGTTCATAGTGAGTTCTGGTTAAAGACTATAAAAAAGATAGATTCCACTTTGGAGTTAGAAAATGGGAGGCAAGTCATTCTCTTTAGCTCATATCAACAAGGTTTAATCTGAACTTATTGTCATTCCCAGAGAAAATTTAAGTGTATTAAAAACAGCTCCATAGACCTTAATAACTGATAGCAAATATCAGAAGTCACAGAGGAACTGCAAGGATCAATGTGTATCCCACTGCACCAATCAATGACTTTCAACCTGGCAATTCACAGACCATGGATGTAGAAGCTTTCCTGGTTTGAATGATGCTGCTAGCAACACAGCTGGAAAACTTACTCCCAAATGGATCTCTTCAAATGAGCCTAGCATGAAAATGGAGAACATTGTTGTCAAGGTGGGAGTCCCTGTGTTGTGACTGAAGACCACTTCCTTGAGGCTGACATCTGGGCTGATCTATCAAATGGTCATTTGTTGCAGAATGGTCTGTGGCAAGTGGCATATAGGCAAAATTTTATATGCATACTACATACCTGGTTAATTGCAACTGCCAGGAGCAGTTCTGAAGTATGTATGCTGATGATCCTTCAGACAATCAATCAAGTAATCTGTGTAAAGGTGATTGCTTATCTCTGACTAGCATTACTTTAAACCACCACTGTAACAAAATCTGTATAGTCTACCCCAAGGTTATATTCATTCACTCCAGAGTTACTCAAAACATAAATGCATCTGGAGTTTAGGAAAAAAGATGGTGTTTTTCTAAGGACATGTCATATTCTGGCAGGTGTCTGAATTGATAGCAGACATCAGGAGTTTTAAAAATATACAACCTTTATGGACTCCAAATCTAACCCCTTACAATGGCCTTCCTTTCTACAATTTGATACAAGGTCATTTCTACAGTTCAATTGTTAATATAATTAATATAATAGACTTAAATGGAAAGAATGGATTCAGTCTCACTAGAGCAGAAGCTTTCAAAATTAGCACAGTTTTTGCTCCACAATGGATTTGAACTGGGTGACATTTCTTATCTGCACTTCAGTGTTTCAACTCCATTTGAAAAATTCATTAACATAATGTCCTAATATTTTGTAATATATGAGATTGTGCACCTTAACAATTATGCAACTGAAATTTGCTACATTTATATATTTATGATAGCAGACTTAAATAGGTGCATGTGGTAGGTGTCTGCAGGACCAGAATTCAACTTAAATTTTGGTTTGGTTTGGTTGTGTGGGTTAAACACCATTTTTCATCACAAGATACATGGCAGCCAGTAACTCATAGAAGGAAGAACCTGAACCTCCAACCCAAAAACTATAACCTTCTTCCCATGCAAAGCTATTAGCAAGCTTTCTCATGTATGCTTGATGGTTGACCTGAGACTTGAACCCATGCTGACATAGGTGGGATGTTGGTGATATGTAAAGGTATGCACCTCAGACCATTCTGGCCCTGTAAACAAAAGAGCTATTAAATTAGGAAATTTATAAGTCCTTCCCACAAAATCTATAGTAAAGACACTTTTTCTTTTATATATTGTCATGTTTACTAAGCCCCAGCTATAAAGTCATGTATAAACTATAATCTACGCCTTTGGAATATTACCGCGGCCACGTGTTTGATGTCTAAACCTTGCCACAGTCTAGTGCTGAACTCTTAAACAATGTTACATGACCAGCCAGAGACAGGAATCTTGAATCAGCACAGGTGATAGATTGCACCATCTAAACAAAGGTTTGCAGTTGTCACACTAAAGCTAAGTCCAAAGATCGAATGGAAGTCCATGTGGTGAATGGGATGTATTCTTATCCATCCCAACATTGACAGACAGTAAGAGGGACATTGTCCTCTAAGTCTGATTAGATTGTTCACAACAATATCTAATTGGAATTGAGATTGAGGGTGTGATTACAATGCAGGGGGAATAAAAACTTTCAGAACTCTCGAGAAAAATTAGTATTCACCTGCAAGGATTGCAATTTAATAGGGTTTACTCTGAGAAGAAGCCACTTGTAATTTTGCAGCAAAAACTAAGGTAGATTCTATGGAAAGATAAAGCTTCAAAAAGTCAGTATTCTTTGCTCAATGTTTGTAGAATATTATGGCATAATAAATGTAATTGTTGGTAGTAAGTATAGTTAATTACTCTGATTATTAATAGGCAGAATTACCTTTGTAGCGTTTCATTTACATGGGTATTTGAGAAATGAGCTTGAGCCTACATAGATGGAATTATATAGATTGTTAGCCTGTGGTCAGAATTAATTTAATAATTTGCTATTAGTTTACACTGCAGTAAACTTAGATCTGCCAACAACATTCAACAAAAAAAAAGAAAATCAGGAATTTGCATCCAAACTGCCATTAAAAATCAGGAGGCAGAGTAAAAAATCAGGATTTACAAGAATAAAGTGAATATATCATGACAAAGATGTTTACTTGTGTTTTTTCAGTCCACTGTGTGTTACAGATTTGCATTTCTGCAAAAGTTCATCATTTATTTGTCCTTTCTTGCCAAATTTGCTAACAACAATAGCTTCCAGGGTTGTTGCTGACAGGCTGGCCCTTTGGCTGGTTCTGTTTTTTTCTGACCATTAAGAATGCTCTCTAAGCATTGCTGTTGCTGTGTGGTATTGAAAGCATTGATAGCATTACTCTCCCAAGGGTTGGAAATAAAAGTTGGCCAGATCCATCCTTTTTTTTTTTCTTCTGAAAGCAACCCACTGATGATCTGCTCTTTCCACATTCAATTCTATGTCTAAATTGTAGATTTGGTAAAGCTGAAACTCTCTATGCAGTTCATCAATGTTGATTCCTTCCATTTGGCTAAAGAAAGAGTCCAGGTCTTTAGACACATTTGATATGCTTACTTGAATAAGTAAGTCATCCTTTAGTGGAAATTTTTCCTTCATTTATGCCAGTGATATGATCAGAAATGCCACAGTGCATTCTTGTCTATAACTGCTGGGCTGTTGCACTGTTTTTATTAATGTCATCTAGACCACCACATCCTATTGAGAAATGCTGTGAGCAAAATTGGCAGAATGCTTGATAGACCCCCCTGTCAATGGATGAATGAAAGCAGACTGCTTCCCCCAATCACTCCTATATTTTTGATCCCATTTCTTTTTCTTGGCTCTAGTGCAAATTGATCAGTTACTTTCTTTTCTTTTGTTTTTGCTACTTGCTGAGAAACTTATCCATTATGTTGCTGAGATTTGCTGATGGAGTCAGATAAACAGAACCACCCTGAGACAATCTCTTTGTATTGGTGGATAAAAACTGGAAATCAAGCCGGATATGGCAACATACTAAGAAACATACCAGCCACAGAAAAACCAGATACAGAGAAAGGAAAACAGAAAATGTTTTTTTTATAATACAGATTTTTTCTCCTCTTGGAGCTGAAAAATCAGGGAATTGGGAAATAGGTCCAAAAATAGTGATTATTTTCAGCAGGGTTGGCAAATCTGTAAACTAGAGCAATTATCAATGCATTTATGTTAGAATAGGATGGTTGGATGGATGGATAGATATAGATAGATCAGGGGTCAAGCTAGACTTAAATTTTAGGGAAAAGTGACTTCTCCTTTTGGTCAGAACAGGGAGAAGTGGGAGTTTAACAGGGAGAAGTGGGAGTTAATCAGGGAGAAGTGAACAATAAACACGAAAGAGAGAGAGAGAGAGAGAGAGAGAGAGAGAGAGAGAGAGAGAGAGAGAGAGAGAGAGAGAGAGAGAGAGAGATGCATTATCATATTTTAATGATGTGCTCTATTTCTTGGTATGCTTTTAACAGTTTTAAGCAATGCCTTATTTTCAAGTTGAAAAATATTTATTATTTGTGAGTATCAATATATTTTGTACACATATAAAAAATTATATTCATATCCATTCTATTCATACTTAGTACATGTGTTTTTGAATTGAAGTAAATGCAGTGTATTTTGGCTGTTTGACTTAAAAATCACATATAAAGCTATACATTGCAATTAATTTTCACTGATAGAAGTAACAAGAAAAAATATTTATTATTTGTGAGTATCAATATATTTTGTACACATAAAAAATTATATTCATACCCATTCTATTCATACTTAGCATATGTGTTTTTGAATTGAAGTAAATGCAGTGTATTTTGGCTGTTTGACTTAAAAATCACATATAAAGCTATACATTGCAATTAATTTTCACTGATAGAAGTAACAAGATTATAGCCTTGTAAATGCAAGTTGGTAAAAATGCTTAATAAACTACCACTTAATTATTTTATTTTTCATAAGTTTTGTGTGCATTTGCAGTCAAAATGATTTCTAGCATTCTTTGAAACAACCCCTAATACAGGAACATAGGAATAAATGCACAGGTGACTTCAAACCACACTATTTGTCCTGATTTCATTGTGTCCTGATTTCATTGTTTTGATAAAATATTCATAATTCGTAACTATTCATAAACAACACACTGAAGCACTAAACTGGACTTTTTTTTTTACCATTAACCGAAAATCCAAGAATTGGTCTTGCACAGAGCGAATGCATCTATTTTTAGACCGGGAACAGGTTATGTGTCTCACTACACACTTTCTTGCTTCGTTACAAAAACCAATTAAAAGTTCTGCATATTTTTTGGTTTGTCTGGTAATAATGACATGGATTGGTTAAATATTATTTGCTTCATTACTAGAAATATTTTTCGTATTTTCAGAGTTTGATGAAGTGGTATATCAAATATGCAGCGATGTCTGCCATTAAAATTTCATTTACGGTTTCAAACTGATTTTATACAGAAAATATGCAAATACAGCTGTTAAAATCTCCATTTATTAAAAATAGGATATAAATTAGAGAACGCTGTTCACCGATCATATTTTTAAAAGCAAATTACTATTTGCATATTGATGTTTAAATTTCGAAACAGAATTTGGCATATTTTCATCATAGCACATTAGGCCCAACTTCATGAAATCAAACAGTGATATCTTGCTCGGAAAAGGGTTAATGGTCAGTTAGCTATTAAAACTTGCAGGTGAATGTGTGCCTTAAGCTGATTGGTATCAACACCACTAAATATATTTTTTTGGGTTACTGCAGTGCTAGAACTTATTGGCTACAGCGAAGGGGCATCTCAAAATCATAATCTACAGTCAAGTTTTTTTTTCGCTTTCATAACAGAAGAAGGTTTATGCTTCTCAGGCCAGACGCCCACTTTGCCTGGTAGCTGGTAGCATGACCCCTGTAGATATATAGATCATGAATAAGCTATAATCCACCTGTCTTTGGAATATTATGGAGGCCTTATGTTTGATGTCTAAAGATTGTAATTCGATATTAGGTTACTTCATAATAAACTAGTACATTTATTAATAGTTTGATGTCAGATGAGTTTAGAGATGCTTGAACTATGAATTTGGAATGGTTGAAGTATGTAAGATTAGTACTATGGATGTATGAATATATCAGAGCATGGATATTTGAATATATGCGTGCTATGTAAGCAAGGTAAAGAAATGTCTGATTATTGTGATATTGTTTAGTGTAATGGAATTAGGAATATGTACTGATGTGATGGAATTTTTTTATGTATGTATAAGAAGTAACTGATACCATTCTGTATCATGAAGTTAGTTTTGAGGTACAACAACTATGGGTATCTCGATGTGAAAGAATGCATGACCAAAGAAATTTAATAGCTGTTATTTGATACCCTGTGTGTAGTGTGAGGTGAGAGAGCTAAGGAAAAAGATTGTACTGTCCTTGTGTTTTAAACAGGAAACTTTTTATGGGAGACAAAAGTTTGGGTTCCATTGGGTCCAAAGTCACCAAGAGTTGGAGACAGAACTGTAGCTGACCCAAAGTCGACAGAAGAGTAGTAATGGTGGGGAAAGTGGAGGAAGAGGAGTTTAGAGAAAATGGAGAAGTAGTCTAGAGAAAGTCGAGGAGGAGAAGGAATTTGGAGAAAAGTTGAGGAGGATGAGAAGTAATTGGGAGAAATAGGAGAGAGGGTAATGATACACCAAATGAACAGAAATAGGACATTTGAAAATCAATCTCACACTGCCACACTGCTAATCAAGTGATGTAATATGCTTATAAAATGGTTAATTGGAAGGAATGCAATTAAAAATTTGAGTCATTTGATTACTGAATTGTTATTAAACTGTTATTCATCAAATCTCAACCTTTTTGTGTACTTAACCATCTAACCATTGGACTGCTGAGTGGGGTATCTGATATTATATAAATTTTTCCATAAATTTGACTTCCAACAAAATAGAGCCTGGGTGGGTCTTCAAATTCAATAATAGTTTAAATAAAACATTGAGAGCACTCCACCCCATTCATAACAATCCCCACACATATCAGCGTCATTCACAATTCACAAGTACTGAATTAGGCTTTAGAAACTAACCACGGTTACCTAAAAAAATAGTCATTACAAGTTCAGAAGAAAAACTATGATTCACCAAAAATTAACTGTAAAAAATATGACAATGAGTACACATTTCCTAAAGTCTCATCATGTAAAAAATTTATTAAAAAAAAAGACCACAACCTCTTTAATCCCCTCATAGAGTGTATGGCTTTTTAGCCCTTTGATGGGCATGTAGCAAAGTTACCCAGTGCAGTGCGCTATGCATAGGCCTGTTAAGCAGTGAAGTGTATGTTCATCTAATAGCAATTTTAACCATTTTACATTTTTGGTACACATATATTATGTATGGAAAGATTTAAGAGTAAAATACGGTTGTTATAGCTATATAATTATTTTTCACAAAAGAATTTTGTACGTGCTTTAAAATCTTGAGAGAACTCGTTTACTATGAAGTCAATGAAGCCGCATGATCAAACCATAGTGGCATTTTCTTATACTGGAAATGTACAAGTTCTTTGTCAGCGTCTACATCACTATATTAGCTGAATTTGATAATTTATAAAAACTAATGGCTTCTTACATCAGTATCAGAGCCTTTACCTAAGTTATAGAAACTTTCAGTTCATTTAAGGTGAAAACTCGGCAAGTACTGAATGATATCCAGAAACAGCCATTTTGGGAAGACATGTTTACAACCTACTTACTTTAAATAGCATACTTCAACCAGAACATAAAAAGTGACTATGTGATCTGAAGCAATGGTCATTCACACCAATAAATGTAGTAGGTAATAGGGGTTCCACTCCCCCAAGGTAACCTACAAAAATCCACTCAAAATGACTGCTATTTACAGAGGTGTCACAAAGGCCCTGGTATGGGAAATGGGGTAGAGGGGTCAAAAGGCCAATGTATGGGAAATGGGGTACAGGGGTCAAAAGGCCAATGTATGGGAAATGGGGTAGAGGGGTCAAAAGGCCAATGTATGGGAAATGGGGTAGAGGGGTCAAAAGGCCAATGTATGTGAAATGAAGTAGAGGAGTCAAAAGCCATTTGTATTAAACCATGGGCTATACAGATGATGTAAGTCAGCACTAAACCATACTACAGTGAAAACTATCTCATGATGACAGTGTTAGCACAATGTGGGTTTTTATAACAAATGAACAATACAAACCTCTGAATGGAATGTTTCCTTGATGAATTCTTTTTAGAAAGAATACTATAATTAATCATAAAAAGGATTTGATAACAATGTTACAAAAATAGTGGTAGAAATAAAATTATAATTTTATGAAAATTACAAAAGTGAAATCCCTCAAAAATTAAAATCCTTGCGACCCAAATTTTCATTGGATATGAGAAATGTGAAAATGGTCTTTTTCTAGGCATTTATGTGATGAGAGAAATTGTAATTATGAGAGCTTATTTTTGTCTGTGTGTGCACAAAAGTAAGAAAGCTGTTATTTTTATTTGAAAATACTATTCCTTATCTTATCTCATGAATCAGTTTATTTCACATACAAATATGGTCCTTGTCACAAGAAACATCTGAAAACGAGATACTTTTATCATTTTACCATAAGTCCATTTGAATTATAAATGAACTCCACAATGTTTAAATACCCTGTATAATTCATAATGTTCCCAGTTCAAGAGCCTAAAAGATTGTGTGGGGGGTACTGATATTTTTCTTACAGGTGTCTTTAACTAATGTAGCTTGCATTATCAACTACATTTCTTGTGTAGAAGCCAAAAGATCTCTATGCAGATCTAAAACTTCAGGGCACATCACTGAGTGAATCTGACTTACAGAATACTGTTTTGTCAGTATCCATCAGCAAAGCATTAAAAGTCTGGCCAATTGCTTGGTTAACAAATCCCTGATATCTGATTAAAAAACAAAAAAAGCAATGTTCTAATGCATACAAGTGAAAAGCATCAGTCACAATTAGATAAGAAGCATAATAAACAGCCTTACTTAAAGAGCTTACCTACAAAGCATTTAGTTATTAGCAATTCACCTTAAAAACTGGCTCTAAGTATGGTGTGAAAGCTTCAGATTAGCATATTGTTAACCATAATATGTGTTGTTGTTGTTGTTGGGCTTAACACCATTTTTCAGCACATGATAGGCTATTCATGGCCAGTATTAATGGTGGAGGAAGAAACTGGGAAATCACCAGAAATTCGATGAATCATAGGCTCAATCATAGGCTCAAACCCACAGAGGTGAGATGGCAGTGATCCGTAACAGACATGCATTTAGAGCTTTAGACCATTCAGGGCTCCTGATATAATATGTGTCAACTTAGTAAGCATCTTTCATTGCTATAGGACACAGTGTTCTAATATTATGGAAAATGGGAACCACAAAGGAAATAGGTGAACATTAAATAGAGTACATACAGGTTTGGCTGGCCAGGATTGGTTAATAATGTAAGTTATGTTTTAGGAAAAAATAATCTTTTGAGAGCTTATCATAGTTGTTAAGTAGAAGAAAAAAAAATAGAGACATTGTTTTATTGATGAAATTCCAGTCCTTTAACAGTCTTGAGTTTGGAACACTATTAACATTAGCACCTGACTCTTTGGAGTGGAATTGAAAGCACATGGTTCAAATACATGTAGGTCCAGAAAATATTGCAGCTCATATCCTTTCCTGACACAAAAGATGACATCCAGATTTCATCTATACTGATAAATATAGGTTTGATCAATGGCACTCAGACATTTTTAAGTTATTGAATTTTTAATATCATGGTGTTTGCATTGGTTTACTATTGAAATTGAATTAGTACCATGATTCCTATAGACAGCTATAGCAATACAGTGACTTCACATATTCAAGTGCAATTTACATAATTGCAATCATATGGTTCTATTTGTGGATAGCAAACAAAAGTACAACACTCTCTCGATAACTCACTCACACACAATGGTCTGAAAACATGGACCACCTTATAAGTGAGGGCTGAGTTATCAAGAGACCTATAACAAACAACAAAAGAAACAAATGGATGACATACACAGGCAAATGGGGTGGGTGGGTTGGTTTGGCATGTTAGTGTTGAATGCTCAATAATCGTGCTATGATTAACTATAATTAAATATTTCTTCATAGCGGTGTACTTTGTTACTTTTGTAATCACAGAGTAACATTAATTTCAGGATAACTTATAAGATATTGAGGGGATCATCAAAACAATAATCCACACGTTTTCCATTGGCTTAACACATGTATGATTTCACACATTGTGTACTGCGTCACAAATGATTGTGTTGAATTGGATAAATTCTTGTTTGATCCAAAGTAGACTTTTTATACACAAGATCGATGCCCATTTAAAAAAAAAAAGACAGGTCAATTTGATTGTGGTATAAGTAAAATGAATTTTTTTTACAAGGGTCAGCCATTACCAACATCAATTTAATGGGTCTACAAATTTAAAATAATGTAAATTAGAACACCATAATACTTGCAGTTTATGACACGTTTGACAAATATCTTCACATTTTCAAAACAGCTGCTCATTTTTTTTACTTTTTGATTTCTCTGCTGCCTCTGTGTATTGTTCACAGTTGATTTTGTCTCTGAGCTGGTTTGGATAATTACATGCGGCTTCCTATTTGCTGAGCGTATTTCTCCTGACAATGAATTTTGTTTAATTTTATGTTGGCGCTGGAATCTCCAAAAGTGATAAAAAAAATTTTTTAAAAATATCACATAAAAATGTGAAACCATTTTCGACTGGTCCATTAAAATGAATTTTGAGAACAGTAATGACCTCAGAACTTATGCTGCTATGGGCATGCTGCCTTTAATTTTTTTATTGTACTTCCCTTGCTTGATTTGATACAAAAGACATTCAAAGTGATAAAACAACACTGGTGTCTTTTAATTGAGTTATGTTTAATGCAACAAACACTTCCCTGAGCTGCTGATCAAAACAAAGCCTGCATTTATTTAGGTTCTCACAGAAGTACTCACAGGTTTGAGGTGGAGGTGACCAATGATTGACTATTCATGGTTTCATAGAAGAGACTGCTGCAATTCTAGTGTTTACACTTAAGAGAAATTAAAGGATTAGAACATGAATTTCACATAGCAAGACATTTAACCCTTTCATCACAGCTTTATACTGTTTCAGGGGAACTACAACTGTCAACACTATGGACCTACTTTTTGGTCTGAGGCAGTGTTCTTCTTTAACATTATAGTACCCGACTAAATATCTTTCGGGGTACCTCTAATAACTTCCATCTAGTAATGTAGATGTTATATTTGGATGATCTCGTGAGTTTAGCTTGTATACAACTAGAAATAACGAACAAAGTAGGAACTTTTAACGTGTTTTCTGAATGCTGAAATTTGTATCCAAAATGGCGGCATTTGAGGGAATTTTAGAGGAGAGTTTTCGGAGGATTTAAATAATTTCGACCTGGTAAATTTGGATGAAAATGAGAGAAGACGTATGGAGAGAAAATGGAATGCACTTGTGGGTGACAGTGATGACGATGAAGATGACTTTGAAGGTTTTGAACCAGAGGAATTGTACGTTCCACGTGGGTTTTTTTTTGGATGAAGCCCGAAAACCAAAGAGATTTGTTTCAGTTTTCTGACAGAGTTGGGCACACCCAAGAGTTAGATGGCTCCAGGAAAGCTTTGGATTATTTTCAAATATTCTATTAAGATAAAGTTTTTGGAAAAATTGTCCGTTTAACAAACTTAAATACGACGATCGATCAAACGTGGCAGAGACGATAATAGGTGTGTGGACAGATCTCGGCTTGGAGATCATTTTGGTTCATTTTATAGAATTTTATATATTATGGACACCATGAAAGAAAGACTTGTGTTGCTACAGTGATTATTCACTAGTACATCTAGGGTCAATTGAACAAGTTTTGAGAACTTTCTAAGTTTTCTAAGAGGTATTAAAATAATTAATTGTATTTTACCTGTTGTGTTACCTGTTTGTAACTGCATTTTAACAGTTGTAATAGATATGCATATTTTTATTTAATTAGTCATAAAATTTGAGTTTTAACCTTGATTTTGACACCTAATCCAGCCAGATATCTTTAACATTGGCAAAGTTATGTTGTTTCAAAGTCAACAAGTCATTTTGCTTTACAACTCCAAAGTTACTTAGTGTTGAGGACTCTATGCCTACAAAGTTACTTAGTGATGAAAGGGTTAAGTGGTGTTTATTTTATTTTATTATCTGTTGCCACCTCTTAGCATAATATTTTGTTGATCCTGTTTCGCCATAATGATTATTTACAGAGTATTAAAAACTTTTTCTCTCAAATATCCCCAAACATAATAGGAGACATCTAATTAGAACTTGAAAATTTCATGATATGGAGTCTATCTTTATGGCAATAATCACCATTTCCGATGATATAATGAGATACCGTATTTCATGTAATTTTTCGTACTTTTAATTTTTCATACACAATCCAGTTATCAAAATAATAATTATTTAAATGTATCATAATTATTCATTATAGTATATAGTTTATATTTGAAAAATTGGTTAAGTTATCGTACATAAAATTTCCACTAAGAAGATTTATGTTTGCAAAATAGATTGAAAATACTGTATTCCCATTTTGTTTTTAAAAAAATTAATGATTTATAATTACTTTTTGTGTATGAAAATTTACATAATATACAGTATGTAACAAGGTTCAATATACCAATTCTTATCACATTTTCTTTTCACGTTTAACACATTTTAAAAGATATTTCCTTTGGAAAAAAAATTGGGAGCCATGCCATACACTGCGTTATAAGTAGGTTCAGGAGTATCCAGGCTCGAGTTATTGAGGGAGTGGTGTAATACCTTTTGTAAACCAGAGTCACTTTCATTGGGATATTAAACACATTTTCAGATACATTAACTGTTGCCAAGAAGAAGGAGGGGGAACAGTGTAGATTTGACTATGTTAGGTGAAGTGTTTTGCACTTTGGTTCATATCTTAGCAATGCACATATAAAATTTATACAATTTACCATCTTTAGAGTAATTATAGTAAGCAATATGATACTTCCTAGTTGGGTTCTAAAACATAATGCAGATATGATCACTCAAGTCTCTTCTGTGCTTAATAGGGATGACCTTTCATGACTTTGCATCCCACTAATTTCAGTGAATGTTTTGAAACTTCATATTTTGCATTTTAATGGACTTGTGTCTACCTTACTTAAGTTTCAAATTATGTATCCTTTGGGAGGAATTTTAGGTGATTTTTGTCATTTAAATATCTTTTTCTGTAATAATACATGTACATATTATAGATGGTCACCTTGACATGTAACCCCTTAATATGACAAGGCTGGTTGTTGTAGGGTTTAACACCATTTTCAGCACAAAATAGGCTATATATGGCAGCCAGTATTAATGGTGGAGGAAGAACCTTGAAAAACCAGGGAAGAACCACCGACCCACGAGAAGCTACTGGCAGGCTTTCTTACTTACCCATGTTAGCTGAGTCTGGACTCTACTCACACAGACAGGGGTGAGATGGCAGTGATCCCTAATGGTCAGAGCTTTAGACAATAAAATGTTAGTTATATCCAAGTCAAAACAGCACTTTTAAATTTACAATGGAAAATGATATGGTTTTGATATTTTATATTTGTATAACTATAATGTAATGAAAAGACTAGTTGACCAATGGTCTGTGGTCTTCACTTTAGCATGTATTGAGATGTAATAATTGCTGGATTAGAAATTATCAAGGAGATTCTGAACTTGTTTAGTAAAATGCACAGTGTTTTGTATTGGAGATGGACTTAATAAGGAGAACCAATAAATGATAGTATTTAAATATATGGTCTGTGAAGTACTTTGTTCATTTGTTAACAAACACCATTATATATTGTAATGACAGTAAAAGAATTTATGCATATGGGTGCTTGCAGGATTTTTTGCATGGGGGGGGAATCTGTCAGTTATGGCCAGGTGAGTTGGTATAATATGCAGTCTGAAACTAAATCGTTTTGAACAGAATCTTGTGACATTTTTTTCAGTTTCATTTTCAAGATTAAACTTGTCTGAATTATATATTACCATTTCCAGGGCAGTCATGTGACCCTCTTGACCTAATCTGCAGGCACCCATACTTACATATCAATCCTTGTTTTGTCTCACCAGCAATTGTTAATTTTCAGCATTTTTGCAAACAAATCTTCTTAGTAGAAATTTTTATGTCTGATAATTTAATGGATTTTGTGATATGTATGGAAAATTAAGATACTATTAAAAAACTGGATTATGTATGAAAAATTAAAGGGTATGAAAAATACATGAAATACGGTAGCTCCTTTCACTTAATATTTTGATGCATTTTTCTATATAGATTTGTCCACTATGCAAGTGTGTATAAAGATATAATGAATCTGTGATACATTGTGTCATGTTCAAGAAACATGTCTGCCTTTGTAGAAAGTTTCATGTACAGTTACTATAATAATAAAAAATTTGGAAATCAAATGGAGACAATAGTCACACAACACGAGCATTAAATGTATTTAATACTCAAGATGTCTCACTCGTTCCTTATGTCTTTAATCCGAATTTTGAAGCAATTTGTTTTATTAAAATGGGCACTTGGTTTCCCATTTTATTATCCAGGTTATTATCAACTTTGGGTACCATAGTACTTGTTGAAAGCTTTACCTTCTATCCTCATCCTTGAACCCTAACATGCTAAAAAAAAAGACATCCTTGTATACTTTTATTATTTACATCCATATCCTATCCATCATAAAAAAAGGCTTTTGTTACACAAACTCCTTATTCTACCATCACAAAAGAGACTTTATCCACACCGTCAGAGTTACAAATCCAAAAGATTTTATTTATGATATCCACATCCTCAGAGTACCCATCCAAAAGAGATTTTATTTATGCTATCCACATCCTCAGAGTTCCCATCCTAAAGAGATTTTATTTATGCTATCCCATCCAAAAGTTTTATTGATGCTATCCTTATCCTTAGAATACCCACATTAAAAACTGGCTTTTGTTTTACACAATCCTCATTCAGATTCTACCATCCTAAAAGTGGTTTGTTATTTTTTTAAAACACTATCAACTTCCATATCATACCCATCCACAAGTTGTTGTTTGTTGTTTTGGGTTTTAATGCTATTTCTCAGCACAAGGTAGACTATATATGTCGGCCAGTATGGCCTGTGGAAGAAGAACCTGTGAAAGTTCCAGTAAGAATTACAACCTTGTGGGAAGCTAATGCCAGCTTTCTCACATACCCACAATGACCAAGTATGAGATTTGAACCATGCAGATAGAACCTGAGATGATTGGTAAAGGCAAGCATTCGGAACCATTTAGCCAACTTTTCCCTGCCCCTCCCTCTGAATATTAAACTATCAAAGCTAGAAAAATCTGATTGACAGAGTTTCATCAATCAAAAGTACCAAAACATAAGTGTTAAAATCATGGGAAATGACAAATTATAACTGTTTTATATTAAAGCAATGTTAAATGTAAATATGTTGCAAGTCAGCAGATCTGACAATGAAGTTTGGAGATTAGCAAAACAATCATACACTGGAATCTGCTGAGCACATGATTTCAGCTCAGTGTCATTAGTATGTTGCTTGCAGCTGTAGCTACTAATATACAATTACAAGCAGTATACAACAAGCTAGGAGAAACCCCTGGTAGAAAATGGGTCAATGCAACTGTGTCAAGATGATATTGTTATAAATTTATTTTCTGAATGACAATGTATTCAGTGGCTTCTGGAGACAACTAACATATTCACAGACATAAGCTATGTAATTGCTATTATAGTCTGATTATACTCATTGAACTAATTAATGTACACAGTAACATTTTGTACCTGTCTGTAGTCCTGCATTTTGGCCATTGTTTTTCAGTAAACAGATTGATAGCATTCTTGACTTGGGGTTTTACCTTGATTGTTTGTGAGCATGATAACCCAAACAAATATACTGGAATTTTATCAAACCCAGTTTGTGGATAGACTGTATGTACATGTATATCTGAAGCATACCTTGAATTATAGCATTTTATTTAGCACACACTCCAGCAATGCCAGAATAAGCTGTATTAATTTTGTAACATATATGTATCTTTATTTTTTGAAAATGCTTTTTTGGCAGGTTAATTGGGGGCAAAAATAATTTTTAAAATGTAATATTTACCTGTTGCTATTGTGAAACATACTCTTTCCAGCATGGAAATTACACTTTACCATAAGATGAGAATTTATCTTTCCTTTGGGTGATTTCCAGAAAGCACTATATTCAACCTTGCATGACTATCCCATAATTTTCATGATGGCTGTAATGGTGGACATAATGGAGATCATTTGAGCATAATTTTTCTTTAGATTGAACTAACAATCATAAGTAGTTTTCTGGTTAAAAGCCCATGTCTATATGACTTTCCATTCCTGAGAAGTAGCTTTTACAAGACAGCTGTCACATTGGCATCATTTTCATTTAATTTTATGGCAATCCTCTAAGAACCTGAGTAGTACAATTATGCTAATGCATGGCAGAGGGATGACAGACAATAGACAGACCATCCCATAAATTCTTCTTTTCTATACCAACATATCCAGATAGAAGCTGTGTTGGCTTAGTAATTAAAATGCTGGCCTTATATCATGGTGGTGCATGTAGGCAAGATTTCCCTGGTGGCCAAGTGGTCTAAAGCACTAGCCTGTATGAATCACTGCCATGTCACCGGTCTTCGTGGGTTTTAGTTTTGGGCTCAGCCAATGTGGGTACCTGAGAAATATGGTCAGTAGCTTGCCAATGAACAGGTGGTTTTTATTGAGGTTTTCTGGGCTTTTCCTCCATGTATAGCCTACTAAGTGCTGAAAAATGGCATTAAACCCACAGCATTATTGTTCTAATTACCAGGTCATGATATAACATATCAAGTTTCATGTGCTACAAAAATAACATCATGTCTATTTCAGTAGTAACTTGCATTTGTTAAAATAGAGGTTGAAAATACGGGTTCTGTTAGATTTATCTATAATTAAATTATCTATTCAGAGATGGTGCTACTGTATTAATTACCGTTGCCAGGTAGCCCCAATTTCCACTGTTGGCTCCAGAATTTGTCTTTTAAATATCCCTATCAAAATTCGGGAATCTTGATTGTTGCATATTACCCTCCTTTCATTCATGTCTGTAATATACATACCATGTTGATGAATGGGAACCATAGTTAAGTTGTACCTTTCTTCCTCACCTGTAGTCAATTTTGATCACACAAAGTTTGGTTTCTTTAATATGTGCATTTAAACAGATAAAGGATTTGGATACTCCAAAATATGCATGTAATTGAAAAGATGGCCAAAAAATGATAGCTCTTCTATTCTCAAATGGACAGATAAGCATTCCTTCCATAATTAGAACAAATGTCTGGAACAACTGTGAAGAAGGTTCACAATAGAAGTGTTGCACCTAGGATCCCAAGGACAAAGGACACTGTATCCCCCATCCCATCTGATCTGGGGGGTCACACACCAGTCAAGAGGGACAAATTAAAAAAAATAGTACATAATGCAATAATTGTGGTGTAAAAGGTAAGATAATCTTTTAGCACCTTAACTTTGTGGTCTGCACTGTACTACCATACTGCATTTTCCTTTAACACCTAAATTAATGCAATAAAAGTTTTATTAAGAGCCCAAGTAAAATGCAAAAACCCTAATACATCTGAATATCTTGTTAACCCTAACATGATCTTTCTGTTTCAGATCTTGTTTTCATTTCACTTTAGTGTACACTCATTTATCTATCTGCCATCATTTATCATAATTAATGATTATGTCTTTTAAACTACCTTTCTTTTCAAGCTAACAAATCATTAATGAAATGACAAATTTTCTATTTGCATAAATTTAGTCTACTTTGTCATTATTTTATGCTCAAAAGAAACTAAATCTTCATTGCTGCATGGGTTACCTTAACCCTGAAAATAAATTACACTAACAGCCATCCAACACTTTACATTACAATTCTGCACACTACCAAAGATTATTGAATATTTTTATTGCCAAATATATTTTTTCTATATAATTATTAATTTTTTTCTGATCAAAAAGTCAAAACAGTGTCAAGATTTGGACAAAAAAGTTTAAAAACGCTTTCAACGACTTTATCTCAAATGACTCTAATCTGAAGTTTTTAAAATTACATTCTATTTCAAGCTTTATATTGAAAATGAAATATAGTTTCAACTGTGTTCTAAGTTCCTGTTGTCTGACTTGTAAAGTTTTTGTACACGCTTCCTATACCATAAAGCAGAAGAGAATTTTTGACATGAAACTGTTTAAATTGGCCATGTAATTAAATATAACATCTGCCTATAACAAGCAGAAGTATATGTATTATAATGCATACTAAATTTACATGATATTCCCTTTTATATGATCTTGTTTCTATAAACTAATATCAATTATATAATACATGATCCATCAATGATCAAGCATTGTACATGTATAAAGGTCTAGCTCCACAGGTTAGATCTTCCCAGCCTAGAAGATTAAGAAGTGTTCTTTTCTGAAATTTCCTAGTTGCCATGTTGACCAAATACTTGATTACTTGCAAGTGAGTTGACCTATCTTGTTGACAAATGTCTCTTTACAGTTTTAATCCACCATATCATATATAATTATGAAATGCTTGGAACACTTGCATTTTTATTGTATTCCATATTTTAGTGCAAAGATCTTTATACAAACTCCAATGGTAATCATCATAACATCAAACTGTTTTGGGGGTGGGGGTAATGTATGATGCACATTCATTTTTGAGTGATTATCATGTGTAATTTTCTGATGGCAACTTCCTTGGTTACAAGCACAAGGCTGCAGATACTTATTAAACTGGCTGACTGGAATTAGTAATCTGACTTTTTTTTTAATCAAGAAAAATGATGTAGAAGAGGTTGAAAGATTTGTGGAATGAACCATGGAACAGGACATTACCATGGAAACCTCAATCAAACACATTTACCTTATCATGGTTTTAACTGCCTCACTTTTTCCATTAATTTATTATATAAGAATTTTTTATTTTTTTTTTAAAACATGATTCTGGTTAGATTGGTGAAAAAAAAAAGCAAGGGTATGTAGGTACAATAATAAGTAATATTTGTTGGTCCTGACTGATTTCAATGAAGCATTAAACTCAAATACAATAGTCATTTGCATCATGAATTTAACTTTGTACATAACAACCCTGTGAATGTTGATTCATGTTGCTGTGTTTTCCCACAAAACTGCTTTGAGGTTTTCTTCTTAAAAGAATGTTTAGGATCACCAGGAAAAAAGGTTTAGGTTGGGTAACCAGATACACATATTTTGTTATCTGGCCAAATGCTAAATATATCACAACAAATAAGCATCAGCAATCCAGAGATGCTGCCAGGAATTTTTTGGGACTTCCAGTCCTATGCTGGTATTATAACTTTTCCCAAGGAAGAAGTCCTGGAAGTGCAATTTCCAAAATCTTATGAATAACCCTGATACCAGCATATGCTAGAATACACAATGTAATGCTGGTCTTAATAAATTGGATGCCAGCAGTTTTTACTGCTGAAATTTTGTAATACATAATTTTGAACACCTTCTTACAAAGACCCTTGCAATATCCAAAGATTATGAATTTTCTCAAAATACTTTAATTTGTATGCCATGTATGTCACTGAATCTAGAAATTTCACCCAAATACATGAATATCATATAAGGAGTATTTCTAATTCTGTATTACAACACAAATCTATGTATTAGTATGATGGAACTCATTAACATCCACAATCTGTAACAAAAATTCTACAGCCTCATAAAAAACAAAGCAGAATGCCCTTGATTGTAGGATTTTCTCATTAATCTTGACAATTTCATCTTACTGATCATACCAAATTAGATACAATGGTATAACACCATTACGGATTTGACAGTTACACATCACTCCCTGAAAATGTTTTAGGTAAGTGTAATTAATGTAGTTCTTCATAAGACAATAAGCAGTTACACATCCAACCTTGCAAGAGTTATATTTATGTATAAGCATAACTAACATAGATCTTTATTGCAAAGTTAACAGTTTGTATTATTTACATGCATTTACTTCTTTCATTGTTTTAATATTCAAAAATGCTAAACATACATGCAAGTGTTTTTTCAATCAAGAGAATTATCTTCAAGACTAACCCCAAAACATTTATGACTGACAGTCAAAATCATTTAAAGTTCACTGTAATCCTGCATTTAAGTTAACAGTTTGTATTATTTACATGTATTTACTTCACTCATTGTTTTAACATTCAAAAATGCTAGACATACATGCAAGTGTTTTTTTCAATCAAGAGAATTATCTTCAAGACTAACCCAAAATAATTTATGACTGACAGTCAAAATCAATTAAAGTCACTGTAACCCAGCATTTCACATCAATAAGCATGCAACAGCTGCAACACAGAGCATCTACATCTAGATCAATTACTGGAATTTGTCAACATTTTCCTTGTTAGTCATCATATCCATCTAGATCAATTACTGGAATTTGTCAACATTTTCCTTGTTAGTCATCATATCCTTCCTTTTTCCTCTAATCCCTGCTATCTTCCTCTTTTCAGTGAACAGTTATTAATGTTATCTAGAATGCTGAGCCCATCAAATCCAACAAAATTTATAAAGAATGTCGCACAGTCCTGCAATGTGTAAGGTCTTTAGAGGTTTGTGCAGTCAGATTTTTTTTTGTTTATACCATTGAAAATGCACAGCAATCTATTCCATCCCTTTCCAAATCTGTAATATAGCTCATTTTCATGTTGAGTGACTCAATATGGCCATATTACATGCCTGTCTAATATGAATAAGTTCCTGAATGATTATATTTACATGCTTCAGAATGGAGATACAGTAGAACCTGTCTTGAAAGACCACCCTTTCTGCCATAAAATTAGTCTTTCAAGACAGGTGGTCTAGTAACAGGTGTAACAGGTTGGAGTGCTTTATAATCATTAAGTTTGTACATTAGGATATGGTTTCTCAAGACAGGTGGTCTCACATAGCAGTGGTCTTTCAAGACACTTTCACTGTACTGTGATACCACCCATCTCTCCATCTGCATGAAATGTTGTCCTTGCATTAACTACACACAAGATTGTGATTGGAACATCACTCTGCCATAAGCCATATCCTTGTGAAATAACATTGGAGTAGTTGTAGGAATGCAAAAAAAATATAAGGCTTGGTTGTTAACCTCCAGTTGAGTACAGCACATACATTGCAACAGAAAGGGTAAATAATGTTCCAGTCTAGTCTTTCTCTCTTTCTGCTGCCATTTTGTGCAGATATGAGTAAAACTAGCTCCAAATAAATGTTCTGAATGGCAGCAAATTACATCCAAGGAGAAAGCTGCACACTCCCTATTTACAGGCTATACTAATGTCAGCATATGGTCAAAATTTGTTATACAAACTATATTCCATCAAATACTCAATGATTTTCTGGGATGTCACATCATCACTAAGTTTCTTCATCAAGTTTACATCAATACACTTCTGTCTCACACGGTGGAAGTCCATATACTTGATTAGCATATGTTCTAGTCAGTGGACACAAACATCACTATCTGAAAACCAATGACTTGAGATCTGTTGAAGAGCCAGTTTTGTTCAATCTAAGACATTTGCCTCAACATTCTTTCTCTGGAAAGAAAGTTCTAAAGGCATCCAAAGTCCAAGTTCATGACTGCATACTGGACTGAGCATCTGGAGTAAGATTTACAGCAGACATGTGCAACATATCAGCTGCTGCCCAGTTCAGGCTAATGATCTTGTTTTATCTACTTACTTGCATCAAAGGGTGTGGAGATAAAAATTGCTTCTCTGGCACTCACCTGGGAGGAGGGGCACATGCCCTATTTACAGACTGATCTATACACCTGAGCCAAGGTCAGTTTTAGATCTTACTAATGACCTGAATAACTGGGTCAAGATCTGATCTGCTCACTAATATGTGTTTGTCATGACTCTTAGTAATTCTGGGGCTTTTTGAGACCATTTAAATCAAACTTCAGTCTGTTTTTACTCAAATCTGTCTTGCCTCATCCATGAAAGTGGTGGAGAAATCATTAGTCAATGCCTGGGTCTACCAAATTTTACCTTTTTTATGACTGAAATGCATGGCTCTAAAGCCCAGGGAAATATCTGCCTCATTTTTGTTTTTATATAACCATAGTCAGGGTTCTCTGAGCTTCTGGATCAAATTCACTAGAAATTCTCAAAGTACTACTGCAACTAGTTACCTGAATTTTTGCTGTTGTTGATGAGGGTTTAACACTAATTTATAGAACAGGACAGATACAGGTGGCCAGTCTATATGATGGAGTAAGAACACAGGATAACTCTGGAAAGAACCATGACCCATGGGAATCTACTGGCAAACTTTCTCACATACATTAGCTAAGGACAGATATTTGACATGTGATTGATCCATATAAGTTAGTGCCTCTGACCACTCTCCCACCTGGGGCAGTGAATGTTTGTCTATATCTGTATATTACAGGACTTTCCTTATTCCCCAGGAGCCAGGTGAGCTACTTAAAAAAGAAAACTGTTTCCCTTCCAACTTTAAATCTAATGGAAGGCCCAGATATTAGTGAAATGAATGACTGATAAATTGATGCATTCAAAATTGTTGTTGTTTCAATATGAACAAACATTTACAATAAAGACAAAGAATCCATTCAAACAATATTTACCATATAAAAGTTACTTTTAATTTGCAATTGTGATGAATAATTATGTTTGCAAATTACAATACATACATATACATGGCAGATGTGCATTGCTGAACCCAACAAATGTAAGGGAAGTTAGGATTATAGATGGTCATAAAGTGGTGTTACAACATCACTGATTTTTCTAAAGCACTGGTAAAAAGCTGAGCAAAACAAAGGTAACATGCTTACAAAATCCACAGACACTCAAATTTTGCCATTTATGGGCAAGTATGATTGATATAAAGGTTTCCTTTGAAATATTGGCTCTATGAATGTCCGTTATGAACAGGTGTCCTTTTTAGCTAAGTTCCATCTTCTTCAGTTTGTACAAAAACTGATGTAACCGTTTTGAGGTTTAGATATTGGGTATTTATGCAGGGAACCAGTTATCTGTGTGTTCCACAACATCAAATCGTATGGGGATAACAACTTAAGAATGAGAAGAATACCTGTACACCGTGCTATATCGAGTTAATACGATACTGTCATCATATAATATACATATGTGAATCTAGAATTAACTGGTTGCTGAATATACATACCTACTGCAGGTGCATCATACGAATCTCCTAGAAGAATCTCAGGCGCTGAATAAGCTAAGGACCCACATGAGGTTTCAAGTTTCTTTCCTGGATTGAACATGTTGCTGAATCCAAAATCTGTCAATTTGACAACTCCCAATTTTTCAAAGAATACGACATTTTCTGGCTTTAAATCCCTGTGAACAACATGAAGTTTATGACAGTAAGAAATGGCCTCAACAATTTGTCTAAAATACTTTTTAGCAGTTTTTTCATCAAGTCCTTTATCATGTTTCATAATGTAATCATACATATCGCCACCGTCTCCCAACTCCAAAATGAGGTAAAGCTTCGTTTGAGTATCTATTACTTCATACAACCGCACTACGTACGGATGTTGCACTAATTTCATGCATCTTACTTCTTGAAGTAAATGAGCCTTCGATACTTCGTCAAGCTTAGTTTTATCGATGACCTTTACGGCTACTCTTTCACCAGTGAAAACATGTCGGGCTAATTTGACGACGGCAAAATGGCCCCGACCTATGGTATCTTCCAGGTCATACAAACCAGCGATTTTGGCATCGAAATCTGGTCTTAACTTTCTGTGAGCCATGAACTAGGTCTTTAAGGCTCCTAGCTATTCAAAGTCCTTCTTGACTGTCCTGGAGCCGCTATTGGCGTTTGTAAGTAAGTCCATTCCTAATGGTTACCAAGTTCACCTACATTTTGAATGCTATTCCAATTTTCCAATGTACACACTCCATGTGCGCATAAATATGCGCATGACGTCATATAACCACGTGACTCCATTTACTTGAATGAAACTTGAGTGACGGGGATCAAACATACCTGACTAAATATAATTACATACCACCACTGACGGAAGGCACCACAATTAATGTTAATCGTAGTTTGCTATCATGAACCACTGAAACAGTATTAAAACTGGGTCCCTTTGAGGAAAATTAAACTGACTGCTACGAAATTCTAGACATAAATTTCCTCTCAGAAGTTTTATCTTTCACTCCCATTATTTCTTTCCCGATATCACTTTAGGATCACTTACTATAATCTTTTCTAGCAAAGGGTCGTCGTGCCTCTTTATTCCATGTAAGGCCCTTTGGAACGATCTGGATCGATGACCCTGTGGCTAGTGAAAATGTCGTACAACGGTACCTTTAAACCTAGCAGAATTTAATAAGTATGCCATCATTGTCATTCATTTGCGTAACGTAATTATGTAATATTTATATGTAGTAGCAAAATGAGGGGAACATATCATTTGCTTGAGACATTATTTATAAAAAAAAGAAGCTTAATACCAAAGTGAAATACAAGGCCAATAACGTCTTGACTAAAACCTCTAACGCTGATTCTCTGATTTTGTCAGGCAGTCCGATTGGGTTAGTTCATTTAGTTACGTTATCGCTGACGTTTGTATTTTTATTTATTTATTTATTTTTCTGTTTGACTCGTTTACATGCTGGTCACTCAACGCTGGTTGTTCACCTTCCCTGCTGCAGTGGTGTCAACCCAAAATTTTATCGAGGCCTATACGATATCGTGACCGAAGGTCATGTAAATTTATCGTATACTACGATATTATTAATAGGCGCAACTAGATCATCTACAGATGGGGCCTCATCAATATCGGTAATAAAATCAACATTATCGTCACCGTCATCATCTTTATACAACGTTATTTCTTTTTCATTAAAATCTTTTAGTACTTCATGACATCTATGATCATCTACAGATGGTGCTGCTAAATATAACCTACCCCACTTGAGCAATCTCATTATCTGATTAAATAATGGTTGTGTTTTACCAGACCCAGATGGACCTATTATTATACACCTGATAGAATTCAATACTTAACTGGTTCTTACTTTCGTGTTGCTGAGAATTCAATGATATTCATGTTATACAAATATAATAATTATATGGATTTATATTGTGTTCAATACAGAGCACCCACCCCACCAATGGATTGACAACAAAAATAACAAAAAATAAAAAGCGTGTAAAATGTGGTACAAGTAAATGCAGATTTATCTCACTTAACAAGTCTGCGAAGACAGGTGGTGATATTGTATCTTCACTGGGAAAATTACCAGGGATTACATGGGCTAAATACCGAGGGGAAAACATATACCCGGATATAATTATTGTGGTCCACGAACCCTACTTGATATCCAACTTAACGAACGAGACCAACCAAGACCTGGAGAGTATCAAATAATAGCAATTGATAAAGGGTATCATGTTCATGAAGTTACGTATAAAAGTAAAGATTTGCAACAACAACATATCGCAGATGTAAAGTTGATTCAAGCATTAAATTTCATTTTAAAACAAATCTATCAGAGAGAAATATGCTATCTTTCTTGTAAAATCCGCGATGAAAGGTGAACTAGTACTAGGGGACTAGGGGCTGGTAATTAATCAACTGCTTATTATTATACAATGGAATAGATTTATTATAGCCCAAGAGGAAGATAGTGGATGGGTAGAGCAGCGATTAGTAAACTTGCTGATGCAGCAGGTGTCTCACATTCTGTTGATGCAGCATGGTTAGCACGACAGGCAATATGGCAACTTCAGTTACCACCACCTATACAAATTCAGTACGTACAATTTGATGTCAATAGTCCTAATGAAGTTCATCAAGCAGATATTTTGTTTTTACCACATATGATACCATTAAAACCGGTAGATGTCAATCACGCACATGTAAATACTCGCCAACTGTCGTTGACGTTGCAAGTAGATATAAAGAAGCAGAGCCGTTATCAACTAAACAAGCAACTGAAGTTGTGTCTGCTTTTGAATGAATTTGTCAATGAGGTGGTCTACAATGGCCACAACTATTGCTCCTGGCAGATAATTTCTTGGTGCAGTATCATCTCTGATGAAGAAAGACTCCATAACACTAAAATCAGACGAGGACACGCTGAAATTCATCGTAATCAGGCAATCGTTGAGTGAATTAATCGAACACTTGCTAAGCGATTTTTGGATATCAATATGCAACGGAAATATCGACAGATAATAGATCTCGTGAATGGTTTGTTAGATTACCAAGTGTCTTTACTGCATTGAATAATAAAATTACTCGTGAACTTCTATGAAGCCTGCCAATGCGATCACAAAGAAATATATGCCAATACAACGACATGACTCTTCCTCGAAACAACAGTGTTAGGTAATGTGACTGTAAGATATTTATATGAACCATGTGAACTTGAAGGAAGTATAAAAAGAGCAACTGATTTTATTTGGAGTGTGACCACACACAAAATTTTCAGAGAGGTAAGATCTACAGGTATATCTGCAATCTACAGACTGGATTCAACTGCTCCTCAACGTGGATTTGTACGTGAACAATTACAAGTGATTCCTGAAGACACACAATTACCAACACCATCACTTTTGTAAACTGGCTTCTCAACGTCGTTTACACTCAAGACAGGTCAGCATCACATTTTCACGTGTGTGACCAAGACTACTATTAACTCTATCCATGGTAAACTGTCTTGAATTATTATTCGAATACTTCCACAACATTACTGCGTTACAACCTGCACAATGATTATTCTGTCGTTGCTTTAATGTTATAATAAATTCGGTATCGAGATCAAAGCCGCGCTTATTTTTTCGTCACATTATTTATAACTCGCTAATTTTTTTCTTGATGACGACGAAATCGTTATTAACATCTTCAGTGATTACACAATCCATAATAACCTCCCGCAGTTTAGATATTCTTCCAACCCAAGACACTGCGAAACAAACAAAGTTTGACCATTCAATACGAAATTCAATAATAATCAAAATATTTGTATCTGAAATAGTTAATCGTTGTGACGATTTAATCATTATAGCGTATCCCAATGTCCACGGAGATTTATCCCTGACTCGTCCCTTATCCCTACGCGCGCTCTCAACAGCACTCACAGGAGTTAAAACAATGTCATTTAATACAAGATTACCTCCAGGAATCTCAACTTCAGTATTATGTCGTCGCGTATCCGTTGGTCAATAACACAATGGTACAGGCAGATTTGAAAGCTGTTCTTTATGCAACATAAATTATTGTTGTTAAAGTGTATCACTATTTTTCTAATTGCAACTATCAGACCAGTGGGCCTCCATAAATTCCAAAACTCACTTATAGGGGTGTATGGAATTACTTCACGCATTATCTCACGCTGATTATTTATATCGATGCTGTCTGATGAATTTTCTAAACTCTTAAAGTGGTTTATAAATAGCTCTATGATCATCGGTTTTCTCCCGGAATTATCTACTTGTTTTTTTAGTCACTCATGTGGACACTGTCCAACAAAAGGCGGTGGTTGACCATGTTCTCCATACATTATCACAGCAATATTTTTTGTCAACAGCCAATAAAGAAATAATTGTAATACTTCCAACGATACCGTGCATATTTCATCCCAGATAATAATTTTAGGAATGTATTTTTCACACATTCGTTCAGGGGTCCATGTGTATCCGCACCATCTAAAGAAACCATGACAGGTCTGAAATTTTACTTAACTACGTTCGTTCATTTCTCTTGCAAGTCTATGTGTGGGTGTCAAAACAATCATATCTGAACAATTATTAATAAATAATTGAATCGCACGTGTTGTTTTATCAGAACCTACAGGCCCATTGAGATAAACGGTTTTATGTCTGTTAACAAGATCATATGCAGATGGCGCTGATGCGTTTGATATTTGATTATTGTAATATATCCCATTATTTTCAACTTCAGCTACTTCAGAATAACTAAGTATATTTACTCGTTTTATTCTCCATTCATCCCAGGATTCATTAACTCCAAGCAATGGTTTTAACAAATCCGTATATTTTTGGTTTATTTTATATAAAACGAATCTGTGGCGACTCTGACTGCGGTACCAGGAAATCTATTTTTAATTGATAATAAATTTACACAAACGTATGCTAACATCGAAGATCTTAAATGAGTAAACTTCGATGACTCACCATCAATATAGCATAAAATTACACCTAATTTAGTTCCGTCCGACAAGTAAGCATTACTTCGACTTATAAATGTACCTTTTTCTCTGTGGTATCAGTAACTGTAAAGTCTAGTTCAGCATCATCCACAATTAATCCTTGTACAGTGTCGTTTATGGTCACATGAACTACCCTGAGTAAACTTAACGATTATGTTTCTGCCTTGATCCTTTGCAACTGTATTTTCATAATCAATCATATCAGAATTATCATCATCAGAATATTTCTTTTGTTGTGGCAACCAAACTTGTTTCTGAGGATACAAAGGCTTCATTTACATTCAATGATATCAATATTACTACATCAAGCATGTATATCAATACAACTATCTGAGCCTAACATTTTTCTGAAAAATGTCTTCCAAACCACGCATAAACAATCGGATGAAGAATCAGCGCAAGCTCAAATCACTACATACAGGCTAATACAATTACATTAAAATCTGGCGAGTGTCCGTTTATTGCAACTCGCGTCATCTCGTGTGTTGGATGTCCAATTCTTTTGAAATGCTTAGACAACTCTCCGTATCCAAGAAAACTTCCAGGATAACATGCTACCATATCAACTAAAATAATATCGTTGTAATCGTATTTGGTATCCCACATTCCACCGAGTCCGTATCCAATACAACTATGCTGGACATCTACAAGAAATTCCAGTCATGTTGGTTTCCATGAATTTTTCTCCCGCGCGAAATGAGCAGCAACTGATGGAACAGTTAAACAATTATTCAGTAATTTTTCAGAATCATTAGTATATTTCAGAGCAAGATGTTTCATTTATTCGTGGAGAGATTTTGCACTATAATTGTTTCTATTAGGCCGTACAAACTGACCATAATTTCCAACATTAGAACTTTGAAATAACCAGACAGATACAGGGTCACTCTTACTGATACTTTTGATAAATTTAAAAATGCATTCGCTCTAAATTTTAACTGATCTATCCCGTGGAAATATTGTTACTGCCACAGTCCATACATGTCCGTTATGATCAATGATCGTTATCGGGGCTCCTATTGATTTATATTTCGATTTATATAAAATCTCTCTGGTTATCGTCTTTACCGTTATTGGATTGTTTTCCTTGTTCAGCAACATCTTTAATAGATGCTCTGGTATCTTTAACTGATTCTGCCCACCATCGTCACGAAATTCCTTCTTGGCTTCACGATGCGATTAGTTTATATCCTTATTTGTTAAACCCAGATTTTGCATCAAAAAGCTGAATTTATGTTTAGGTATTTTATCAAGATCAAATCTGGCTTTAGAGGATTTGATTGCAGATAATTCCTCCATATTATAATTAAGACAAATAGATATTTCAATTGAAGTTTAAATATATATGTATAATGATTCAAACAAAGAATAAATGTCAATGGTTTATGATAGGTTGTACGACCCCTTATAACAGTGCATGCATAAATGAATTCTGTGGATACCACATACCAAGTATTAAACGTGGGAGTCTAGGACCAAAACCGTGTTTACGATGTGGTGTTTGTGTCAGAGGAGAAACCCGGTTGTGTGTGCAGTGTGGTAGTAAAAAGTAAGGCGAGCTTAGATATTACGATAAAAAAGAAATGATGCACTGACATAGGTGAATCTCCTATAAAACCACAGAAGACTATCTCGCCAGATTTTGAAAATAATCATTTAAACAAATATTATTACATACATGGAGCAAAATGAATGTTTGAAACATACAATCATTAAGAACTTTGAGGCATCTCGTGATGGTGTAATTAGGAAATGTCGATTAAAAAACCAGTCGGTAATGTTAAATAAATTTGATTATCTCATGATCAATAATAAGGGAAATACAAATTATTTCTCATTTCTCGATTTGTATGCGAATGTTTTGATGTAGTCATCGGACATTGACTTGTGATTGATCACATTAATGGCAAGAAACTCGACAATTCCTTAAGCAATTTACGAACTAATACACGAGTCAGAATGTAAATTTGGAAATAGGGGCGGCCTACAATGGGCAAAGATCGCTATAAACACAAACGTGCAGAAAGATCGGGACATTTATCAATATTATTATATGATAGGATCAGTTATCATATTGAGGAAAATGATGGAAGTATTGATTACTCCCGTGACTATGTCACGTCTGAGACCTCTATCTGATTATTGAAAATGTATAATTTTATTATATAATACACACATAAGCAGAGACAACCCTGTTTTCATCGATAGAGTAATGAAGTATATAAAATGTATACTTCCCCAATGTAATAAACCCCAATAGTTATTTATTTATTTGCTTTAATTTGATGACGGATCGAGACGTTTATCGATATTATTATATGGAAATGTCCCGATCCGTCATCAAATTGAGGCAAACGATGGTGAAGTATTGTTGAAAGCGTACAATTTTATTATATAATACGCAGATGAAGGGAAATAATCCTGTTTTCGTCGGTAGAGTAATGAAGCAGTTACCCCGCTTGTTATTGCGCAATATGACCTTACTGCATATTTACTTTTTGTGTGATATTCATTAACCTAACTGTTTGTGGCGATTAGCTGTCAGTGGAGATCAATTTGTAATTATGTCAGGTTGTAGAATGATATTTAGACCTTTTATTTCGTTTTCTGATAAACCAGAGTCGGGTACAAATTTGTGCGTTGAATGACCTTGTCTAAATACAGCCAAGTTAGTTTTTGGATCTTAACCGTACAATCTTTGCATGTAATTTAACTCAACGGATGGTATCCTGTAGAAATATATGTGCCATGTCATTTATGGAAATTGAAATAAATCCATAATATAATTTATATAATTTCAGTATACTGATCACATGTAGGAATTAATGATAGAATAATTATTTTATTCACAATACTATGTCACGGCTGAAGTTTCTATGTTCAACTTATTTATCGATCAAAATTAAAGTATCCCTGGTAACGGTTGATAGTAGTACACGTTTTACTTCATCTCGACAGAAATGTGTAAGATAATACAGTTTACGATTTATTTTATGGAACATGAAATAAATTCATTCTCTGGTTTACAATAATCGTGACTTTATTCAGCAATACACTGATCACTTGTAGGAATTCACAGTCATATAGCTTTACAATTATTTATCCTTGTATATAGTTGTATGTGGAGTCTGTGATGCAATGCAAGCGCGATGAATTCTCATGGTCAAGGCCTCGGGTTGTGACCGATAATGTCGACAGTGGCGATCGATGCCGATTTTGTATATTGGGTGGGTGGCTCCTCCCAAAATGTATTTCATGTTCACTTCTAACCACGTCCAACAACATGGTGGGTGCTGTTTTTCACTGGCTTTGAAATTGAGGGAGTATATATGAAATTGAAAAACCTAGACAGCTCCCTGAAATTATAAAATTTTGTTTCGCTCATTTAAGAATATCTGGGAAGATGTCTATGAAAACTGGAAGCCTCCAGATATAAACAGTAGCGTGACGTGAGCTCCTTGACCTTGTGACCTCACTGAAGGACATTTAGAAAGAATGTTGCAAACCAATTCTCATGAGGTGCCTGTGTACCATACAAAAGGCCTTATTCAATGAAGAGTGCATACGGAACATAAGAAAGGCTTTAACCAATGCAAAATGCCATAAGAAAGGCATTAATGAAAAGTGCCATAACAAAGGACTCTTAGGACTTCATTGTAAAGGATTTATTGGCAATTAAGGGACCCTGTGGAATGGTGACCGATAATCATTGTTACAGTGTATTGTTTGTTTATTTACATTTTATTATTATGTTCAGATTTAGATTTGTATTTTTTTATTATATTTATTATATACTGAATCAGATCTCTATTTGATGTGTTATTTTGTATGTCAGAAATATTTCATTACTATTATCTTCTAATTCAGATTTTTATTTCTATATTTATTATATTCAGAATATTCTGCTTGAGATTTTTATGTTTATATTAATATTCTGAATCAGATTTGTATTTTATTTGTATATTTTATGTCAGAATATTTTATTTATATTATATTCGTTTTCAGATTTTTATTTTTATATTTATATTCCGATTCAGACTTTTGTTATTATTATTATTATTATTATTATTATTATTATTATTATTATTATTATTATTATTATTATTATTATTATTATTATTATTATTATTGCTCAGAACGCAGACCCTCCCAGCATTATTATCATCAACTACAAACTAGAAGTAGACAGTGAATTCACTTACCTTGGCTCTACCATCACCAACAACCTCTCACTCGATGCCGAGCTCAACAAGCGGATTGGAAAGGCGTCAACAACTCTCTCTTGATTGTCGCAGAGAGTGTGGAAAAACAGCAATCTGACATTGAACACTAAGATCTCAGTGTACCGTGCCTGTGTGCTTAGCATTCTCCTGTACGCCAGCGAAACTTGGACCCTGTATGCCTCTCAGGAGAAATAACTGAGTGCCTTTCACATGCGTTGTCTCCGTCACATACTCGGGAACACCTGGAGCAATAGTGTGACAAACAACGAGCTGCTTTAACAGGCCAAAATTCCCAGCATGGTCACAATCCTCCGCCAACGTCGCATCAGATGGCTGGGTCATGTGCGTCGAATGGATGATGGACGGATCCCCAAAGACCTTCTCTACTCTAAGCTTGCCTCAGGCAGAAGATCAATCGGACGGACACATCTTCGCTTCAAGGATGTCTGCAAGCACGATATGAAAACTCTTGGGATCGAGGTCAACACCTGGGAAGAGCTTGCCCTCGACAAGTCCAGTTGGCGACATGCTCTGTTTACAGGTCTGAAAGCTAGCGAGGAAAAGTTACGACAGCTCGCCGATGAGAAAAGATCTCAGAGGAAGAGGATGCAGTTCCAACCAAGACCTGACTCAAACTTCAAGTGCAGCAACTGCAGCAAGGATTGTCACTCCCGTGTAGGGCTTTATAGCCACAGAAGACGCTGCACAACTACAAACTGGGACACCTTTCATGGGCGCATTTCCATCGTCTCTCGAGACTAACGGAAGCCAACAATTGAGGCAACTCATCAACAAATTCTAGACACCACCAGTAGAAAACTGTGGTTAATTTTTTATTGCATGATTTCAGTATAAACGTTTTTCGATGTCTTCAATTAATACAATAGTCACGGTCCCAGATTAATTATCCTTTGAATGACGCCATGGATAAGTGGTAAATATCCTAAATTTTGCTGAGCTAAACACGAACAACTTATACACACCAGTAATTGCCGCAGCATGTTTGATGGTCCTATTTTGCTGTGATCATGTTGCTGATTTTGATGATTCTGTATATATCTCATTGATTCTCTATTTCTGATGAATTTTAATCAGATAAGTTTAATTAACAATGCTAGGAATTCATTAATGATGTCGTCAAGTTTTGTTTTAACTTCAGAAAGTTTTATATCGAAGGCAATTGGATTTCCAAATAAATATTCTGCAGTTTCATTAAGTTTCCGGAATTTTTACGATTATTCATAAACATATCTACGTGAACGTCATATTCAGATCGCAGAGTGGCTAGTTTGTCATCGATTGTGGTGTCTCTATCATCTATATATTTATTTGTTGCGGAATCTTCGTTGGATGTTGGTTCCCTTAGAACAACAGTTTAATTTCCATTTATGTTGAGTTCTCCTGTCATTCTATCACCGGTGGCTTTTAAACGATCAGCAGCGATTTTTACAATTTCATTTCTGGTAGTTGCGATTGATACATTTGCTTCTCTGATTCTACTACCGTCAGTGAATACTGGAATATTATCCGTGGCACTTAATACTGGAATAATATCCGTCGATCCACTTAATATTACTCGTTTTTAAAACACCGTATCTATCGTGAGAAACAACTTCATCCCGGTCAACTCCAGATAAGTTCATAATAACAGTGAGATCATCTTTAATTGCGTATTTTGATAAATCGGTATCGTCTTTGCTCTTCCTGTCAGAGATAGAAGATGATCTTCCGTAAATATTTACCATTATATTTACTATTGTCTGTTTAAAAACGTGGACAACGTGGTATGCTCGTGCACGACATTATGAGGTGGCATCAGAGACCTTGACACAGCGAAGAGTACAGTAATTACTTCACGACCACATATTGGCTCAGTTATTGTCTGTATTGGTAATGTTGAATACCATACTGTTATATCACCAGCTAAATTACTTTATCTTAAAAATTCTGTTGGTGGTGCCAACCCATACGAATCGAAATAAACAATTCCACGTGGTTCAATATTGTATGCAACCCAATTAGTAATTGGACCAAAGGTTTTATCGAAATTAATGATACCAGTCTCAACACAGTTTGGTTTGTGCGGTAGATGGTCACGCATAAAAACACCTCGGAAGTTCTTGATGTGGACATAGGGAGAATCAACAAGGTGCCCCCGGCAGTCTTTTCCGTGCCACAAATGTGGAGTTCCTGGCAATCTTATTCCTTATTTTGTGAATTGTTTATTCCTTTTAACTGTTGCTTTATTTAATGCCATTCAAGCAGCAGTTCCAACAGCTACAAGTGCAGCTGCTTTATCAACTGCTTGCGTTACAGCGGCTATCAACGCTGCTATAGCTGCAAGAATTAAAAAATATACCACCCGTTTTGGGGATGTCTTTAATGACACCTGCAGAAAGATTACGTCGTACGCCGGTCTTTGATTGTTTGCCTTTATGGAAGTGCATGAGTTGACGTTCTGATAATGATAGTTTCTTTAGATCACCTGCGATCTGTTATTGCCTTAGTGATTTTTTAATTCCACAGTTATCTTTTGATATTGATTGTAGCTTTTTAATCTGACAAGGAGTCAAACTGATGCTAACATGATGATATGACACTATAATTATCATAAGCGATTTAAGTACATGTTTTCTACTGTGGCATCAATGACTCTCATTCGTTCACCAACACCTTCAAGTAGCAGTTTTATGACTGAGTATAACGGCGATTGTTCTATAACTAGCAATAACTCCACTTGTCACACGTGCTCGAAAATGTATATCAGCGACCGATTTTCTAAATAAATCTAAATGTTTAAGAGAGAAATAATAGATCGTATATGACGTTGTAAAATCCTGCTGAGATTTTTGCAAAACGGTATCAACAATTTGATCACGTCCCATGAACGTCATCAAACTATGATATGCACCTGCAACATGATTGTTTTAAAAATTCAGTAATATATCCTTCGCTGGATCATGATGCCTGTTTATTCTCAAAGAAACTTTACTGATTCCAAGTTTGTCAAATATCACTGTACTACGTAATTGTGAGTTTACTCGTGCAACATCTTGTAAAGCAATAAATATATGTCGCGGTGCAGAGACAACTTGCTGAGACGCTATTTGTCATGTGAATAAGCCATTAATATTGCTTTGAACAGTATTTGTGGTCATTGAAAACCATGATAATGTTGATTTACCGCCTTGACTCATAAAAGAGAGTAAATGTTGTTCTGGTGTTATTGAAATCATTACCTGGCATCCATAAAAAAGTTCTGTCAGTTTTACTTTACCATGAAGCGCTATTGTTGCAGCTGGATTAGCTCCTTCAGCGTGCCATATTTCATCATCGTTAATGGCTTTTCTTACGAATACTAAAGTATGTTCAGCGTCAAATATAACCTTTCTAACATTTCTGCAGAATTCGAATATATGTGACAGTGGAATCACAGATGAAATACGTTATTGTCGATCAACTTGGTATACTCATTCATGACTTTATGAGGTGACATCAGGGACCTTGACACAGCGTTGAGTACAGTAATTACTTTACGACCACATATTTAATGTTACGTTTCTGTTTTCTGGATGATCAGTTGCATCCTTTGCAAACATCATTGATGGACCAGCTGTTCCCGAGTAATCATTTCTGTATCTTGCAAGACCAAGTATCGTCGTGGCAACGTCGCCGTTTTCCAGGCATAATTCAATATTTGTTCCGTCGATTACGTATGTGGCGCTGCTAAATAACGCCATGACACAGTTGATAACAAAACCAACTTGATCACCAATTCCGTACTCTGTATCATCTGCTTTCAAAAGTCTGCCTTCGATTTCAGTGGATGCCTCGGCAGGTAAGAAATATCTATTTGTATCCTGAACCTGCAATTCGATTCTTGCACGTGCATCAGATACACATGCGTCATAAGAATAACACCAATAATCACGCACAGACTCATCCTTTAGTATTGGTGCGTCCATGTCTAATGCTGTTCTTAATACTTATTTAGGTAAATTTGTTACATCAGCTTTCCCTCTTGCTTGTTTTTGGTTCTACTTCTGATTCTGGTATATGACCTATTTCAGCACAAGCTGGTCATCACCTTCAAATATTTCATGCATCTGCTGAGCAGCAGCTATTTCAGTTGGAAGTTTTTTAAAAAATCCTTTTTGTTTTCTTAGATCGCTCCGCTCTTTTTCAGTTGCTGCAGCGGTTTGTTTTGACGTTAGAAGACCTTCGGTAGTCCTTGTAATTGGTTTAAATAACTGCACCGTCTCTAAATTTCACCCGAGACTCTTGACGTTCTTATAGTTACTGCTTGACAACATTAAGAAGCAGAAGATATTTTTGATTGTCTCTAGTCGCTCTCGAGCTAATCTATGTGAGATTATCCTATCATTATTGATATTAGCAATGATTTAATTATATCAGCAGAGGAGGTGAACGACCAGCGTTAAGTGACCAGCACGTAAGCGAATCGCATTAAAAATACAAACGTGAACGATAAAGTAACAAAATGAACTAACGCAATCGTCAAGCTGACAAAATCATAGAGTC
The DNA here is from genome assembly GCA_016746295.1 of Potamilus streckersoni. NCBI lineage: Eukaryota > Metazoa > Mollusca > Bivalvia > Unionida > Unionidae > Potamilus > Potamilus streckersoni. Next base: position 137,388 of record JAEAOA010001777.1, on the reverse strand, counting down.
AGGGTTTAGAGGTTTTGGTTAAAACGTTATTGACCTTGTATTTCACTTTCGTATGAAGATTTAGTTTTCATAGATAATGTCTCAAGAAAATGGTCTCTTCACCTCCTCTGCTTCTCATGGAATAAGTTTTTATTTTCATTAGTAATTATTTCAGTTATATAGTGCATCATTTATATGCAATATTTTGTTTTATTTATTTGCAATAATTATTATTCAGTTACTATAAGCCATTTTAACCTTTCTTTGGCATGCCACACATTTTTTTGTTTGGTATAGATATCAGAGCTTGTTGAACTAATTGTTAAATCCCACAAGTCCGTTTAACAAATATAAATAAATGTGGCATACAGATTGAAGGCTATGATTACTTGTATTAATAAACTGAAAGTCTATGCATACATTTTTTTCGATGAACTATTTTTGTTGTATATAATAAAAATTATTGCATCGATGCGATTGCATTAGGAGGAGCGATTCTGTGCGTGATCTGCTCACGACCCAAGGTCAATGTTTCAAGGAAGTTTGACGGAATCTTCGATGCGTTTTTGCTTACGATCTTGAGATCACTATTCTCCCTTCAGCTCACCATAGAAGATCTTTTATGGAAGATGCTCTTCTGTTTTCTTGTTAACGTGGCCTGCCAATCTCGTCTGTGAATTCATCAGCAGAGTGCGGATGTTAGCAATGAAAAGCCGTGTGACATCCTCAGTGTCTTGCAATGAAAAGCCGTGTGATAACCTCAGTGTCTTGCAATGAAAAGCCGTGTGACAACCTCAGTGTCTTGCAATGAAAAGCCGTGTGACAACCTCAGTGTCTTGCAATGAAAAGCCGTGTGATAACCTCAGTGTCCGAGAAACCTGTCCTGGCACCTTATCCACATTAGTTTACTCAGTCAGCCCAAGCGAAAATGGTTCAGCTTCTTGTCATTGCGTCTGTGCAGCGTTCAGATTTCGTATGCATACTGTATGTTCGGAAAGACAGTGACTTTGTATACCTTCAGTTTTGTTTACAAACTGATTTCTCTGTGCTCTCAAGTTTTGTACTTAGTCTACCAAAAGTTTTACTTATTGTATCAATTTTGGAATTGGTTTCATCACGACATAGACTGTAGGTAACAGTATACTGCCGATAAAGATAAACTTGTTCGCTGCAAGGAGGGTTTGGACAGTTACTGTGAAGGTAACTCTACGTAATGCTTTCTTGGTGCAGATTGGTACATAATTTTTTTTTATACTGACTGTGAGACCTTCATTGTCACAAACTGTAGAGACAGGGTCCATATTAAGTTGCATGTCAGATCCATAACCGTCTTCATTAAACAGGAAATAAAGAACATTTATTTTCTGTAACGTAGTGTTTGCTCACAGTCTTCTCAGACTGAAGGGTTTGCCATCAGTAGTGAAGAGAGGCAATTCAGCAACAATGGGACTTCTATGTTAAATTTGGTCGTTTTCACTTTGGCAAGAAGGGAAATTTAACAGGGGGAATATTGGTCTGTATAGCGACAAAATATTGGGTGTGTTAAATGACAAGGGAAATGGAACAGTGGTGACATCACTGTACTGGCCTGAGGCAACAATGTTGCAAGTCGTTAATTTTATTTTATTTTAATTGCCTTCTCTTACTGTTATAATTTAAGTACTCAAACAAATATGAAGCGGTTTAACAATAATAAAAACGAAAAATAAACCATCACGTTAAAAGGACACGTTTTGTAATAATTTAAAGCTATTAATGCAGAAGTTTTAAAGTAAGCGGTGACCGAAGAACCTGTACAGCCATATCCAATAAATCTTCGTGTTTTGTGAGTGATTTTGTTATTTAATTTTCTGTGAAGAATTAAATCGCGGTGTGCGGGAGGCACAATCTGACGCCAGAGTAACGTTCATATTTGTTTTTGCGCGAGTTAGCTCACCATCATAGCAATGTTTTAGTAGCATCTGTCTGGTACAAATGTAAAATAATCTTTTTTAATTAAATTTGTATATAATACGACTCAGAGTCTACGCGATTTACAGGGCTTTTGCTTTCTGCTGCATCAGCTTATCATGTATCCATACTTTAATGGAATAAAACCCAAACCAATGAAACGAAATCTAAAATGTAGACTAAAATGCACTAGTATTTTACCTACTTAAATATTATCATTGACCTTAATCAATGGTTTCCACGAAAGTTTACTTTTTTGCGTACACATCAGTTTACAGTTGCTTCCCTTTACCATTCTTCTATTTGTAAATGATACAATCTCTGACAGCAATGAATAAAATATTTGATATAGATAGTGCCCCAAATAACATCTTTCCTTTCATAACCTCTTCTACTTGATACTTTTGTCACAACATCTGCCGTTTATTCTAGATCCTAAATAATGCTGTCAAGGTCAATCTTTAACAGTTCATCTTATAATTCCAACATCTTATCCTCAAAGATCGTGCAACCCCCCCCTCCCCAACCCCCCCCAACCAAACAAACAAACAAACAAACAAACAAACAAACAAACAAAAATTGCATTTTATTCAATTTTTCCTAGTTTATCAAATAACCCTATTTTCTTCTCTCTGCAAAGCTCTTCTAATTTTCACCTTTAATGCATGCAGCCTCAGATTTGTTAAATTTAAAAAAAAAACTAATTTAGACTTTTCTTTCCAAAATCTTTAAAATACAGCTGCATGTTCTCTATGTGTCTTTGCTCTGCATGTTTAATTGCAGGAGTTATCCTGCAACTTGTGTTGCCTTGACATCACCGTTCATTTTAGGTTATTTGGTTTTAACATGCTGCGTTAGATACCACATTTACCGTGCTGGAAGATGACATTTAGGGCTTTTGTTGTTTGGATAAACTATAGGGTAATCGAAAGAATAGTAATGAGTATCTTAGTTTCTGAAATACTGAGATTAAGGGCTAATAAAGCTAGTTTTGGGTATTAGAATTCCTGGCCTCAGTGCCGGATTTAGACAAACTATAAGGTATTAAGCTATGAGAAGTTATAGAGGCCATATTTGGCATAAAATAAATTTTGAGGGGCCGATTCAGACTGAGGTCAGACATTGGGACCCTAAGCTGTAGCTTGTTTAGTTTATGCCTAAATCCGGTACTGCATGGCCTACACAAGCATGGCTTCTAAAATGACCCATCTTTCAATGGTTATAATGAGTGCGTTAGAACTCTCACACTCCATACTACTTCTTTGCACTTGCCTATGCTCCCGCTAATGGAATGGAACTTTTAAGCGTCGAAGAAAATAAAACTTACCTTCAAAACAAATTGACTGGATCTTATAGCTAATACAGCCAAGCTAATGTTACTGTTGGAAGGTACGAATTTGCGAAAATTTAGGTTACAATTATTAGGTTACAATTATTTTTATACATAGATAACCTTCTATGATCTATATATCTATCTATCTAGCTGCTATGCATTAACCTATTCTTCCAAATAAACATTTACACCCACCACTGCATTTTTCATCCTAAGCTGTCTTAAATTTCTTACGGGTAGATGGAAAGAGAGCTTTCTATATGCTAAAATAGAAATCACGTTTTCTTTCTAGGATCTGCTAAATATTTATACCTGGAGTGCAGATGTGACTGGTATCATGAGAAATAAGATTAAACCTTCAACTACTCAGGTCCTATAAATAAATTCACAAGGTACTGACATCATCGGGTGAAAGGGCAGGAATAATCAAGAAAGATAACTCGTGACAAACATGTCTTCGGATCTGTGCGTTAACAATTGCAAGGAAGTGAATTTTGTTTTGGTAATCTAATGATTTAAGGACAAAAACAACTATTGTCAACTCATTTATTGTTGCTTTCATTATAAGGTAAGTTCATCTTAAATTGACGATACAACATCGTACATTTTTAAGCAATACATTCATTCTAATTTAGATATATGACATATCTTTTATCTAATCCGATAATGTGAAGGAGGAAGTAAATATAGGTAAACGTATAATTAAAGAAAATAAATTGGTTGTTTTCAATTTGTAGGGTTTATTATTTGCTTGACACTCGAAAATGCTAAATGTTTTTAGATAAGTTGCTAGTTTTAATTTAAATGTGATATCAATGTTCTAATCGACTCCCCCCTCCTTTCTCTCTCTCTCTCTCTCTCTCTCTCTCTCTCTCTCTCTCTCTCTCTCTCTCTCTCTCTCTCTCTCTCTCTCTCTCTCTCGAAACGTATGGCAGGAAAAGTGTTTTTTGTTGTATTTTTTCTTTTAAAGAAAACAAGAAAAGGTCATATTATAAAGAAAATAAAACAGATTATTGGCAAGAGAGTTCTAACACAGTTACCATTCTTTTTATTTTAATACTCGTCAATGAGGTGTAATTATTATCATTACAAAACGAAAGTGAATCTAAATTTAGAAATGACAATCTTCTTTTGTACGGTCTGCATGACGTTTAATGAAACGATGAATATACCAAATTTTCACTTTTTCAACAGTTGCTTCAAAACCATGTATTGAAGTAGACTCTCCAATCTGATAAATGTCGATATACAGCACTTTTTTAAAAAATAAAAATAAAAAAACCCTAACGTTCTTGAGAGGGTTCTCAGGTGATATGATATGAAATTAGGCATGACAATCATATTGATAAATTTATGTAATTAAACCAAAAGATTCTTTTACTCCAGTAAGCATATGCCGCAAAACACCGATGAACTTGATTGCATCATATAGGCGTTCAATTCACCTCACACTTTAGAGCAAGATATTGAGACTTACTCCGTCCGTCCGTCTGTTTGCAACTCTACGTTCTCCTAAACCGTGTGTACAAGTTCACAAAATATTCTAAATACTTGTCCCACCAGATAACCAAAGGCAAGATTGTTAAGTTTTTTAAAATAGTTTTTCTTTCTTTTTTGCCACTTTTCTGAAAAGAGGACATTGATACTATATACAGCAAGTGCAATGAGAGTAATTTTACTGAATATATGATTTATAACCAAATTTTACACCACAGTACATGCAGTTACAGCATCATGGGTACACATAATGTATTTAACGGACATTTTCTAGAGATCCCTGGGATACTTATTCCGCGGAGGCTGGAATTTACAATGAGAAGTCATTGAATTAGCTTTTTACGCAGTCAAATATGCATTGTGCTTATCCAAATTTACAACAAAGTTATGTATGCATGTATGTATGTATGTATGTATGTATGTATGTATGTATGTATGTATGTATGTATGTATGTATGTATGTATGTATGTATGTATGTATGTATGTATGTATGTATGTATGTATGTATGTATGTATGTATGTATGTATGTATATATGTGTGTATGTATGCATGAAGAGTACAAATTAAAGTCATATGGCTAATAACATTCTTTTCAAGTGCACTGGATCCAGCAAAATATTAAAATATTTATAATCTTTTAAAGGCAAATTTTATATATATATATATATATATATATATATATATATATATATATATATATATATATATATATATATATATATATATATATATATATATAAACACACGCACACAAGTCTTGTCTATATATTTGCTGCTGCCACGGCGAGTCTTTGAAAAAAGCGCTTTTATCCCATTTCTTGGACATATGTTGCCATTATTGTGCTTCAGTTGCCTTTATAAGGTAATTGCCTCTTTTCCCACAACAAAACAAGCAAACTTATATTTATAGAATATGAGCAGTGCCGGATTTAGGACAAATGAGGCCCTGTGGTGGAGCTCACCAGTTATTATGTACTTTTGAGAGAACGATGTATGTAAAGTTAAATTGTTTGCATTTAAAACATGTACAGTGGAGAGAATTTTAGCTTACCTCTGTGCTACTTTCATGTAATGTGGCTGACATGTCTTTGGATATTGTACGTTTAGAAATAATAAAGGATCTTAGCACACTGCTAACTAAACTGACTGCTCCATTGTGCTCCAAAACTCAACATAATTTGTCTAGAGAACACTATCCTTGGCAGCTATTAAAATATGGAAAATGAATTTTGCCAGACTAGACAATACCAGCTTCTGAAAGTGCAATCAATGAATTACCAAATATATAAAATGTAAAAAAAAAAAATGTTATCGGCTCTTTTTCTTACAATTTACCTCTGAAATTAGGGAAGTGAAAATGAGAGTAATGCCAAGCTGTATACTCTATAACCCATATTGCACCCATCAATCATACAGCAAAATAAAGTGAATTGAAGTTTCTTTGAACAATACCTAAGATATACAAACTCTATTTTAAATAGCCAGTATAACTAGTGAGGAAACCTGGGGAAAAATTTTTTTCTTTAAAATTCCAACCCTATACTAAATAGGAAACTGTCAAGTGCCACCTGTGCTAGTTAAGTTATGAGGCCTCCTCACAATGTCGTAATTATTTTTTGCCTAGATGATGGGCCCCCTGGTCAACAGGGGCCCTGTGCTTAAGCACACCTAAGCACAATGGTAAATCCGGTAACGAACAAAAATAAAATAAACATTGATAAATAATGAAACCCATTTCCTCTCTGTTCAATATCCTTATGACAGAAAGATGGCTAAACGATGGGCAGACGCGTTGCTCGTGGTTGCCATCGACTTTGGGACGACATATTCAGGGTACGCGTTCCAATTCAAGCACGACTTTGCTAACGACCCGACAAAAATCTCTGCGCCCCAGGCATGGAATGGCGGAAAAAAGAATTTGATGTCAATGAAAACTCCAACCATTCTTCTGCTGAATGAAAAGAAGGAAATTGAAAGTTTTGGATTCGAAGCTGAGGATAGATACTCCAATTTTTGCATGGATGGAACAAACGAGAAGTATTACTATTTCCGACGATTTAAGATGAAGCTACAAGATGAAGAGGTAGGTCTTTTGTATGATTAATCAAGCATGGTGCATTTTGGCCTTGACCTAATGAATTTTTGAGAAAAGTTTTAATGAGTAAGATACAATTTTCTTCACTAACAAAAATTGTCGAGCAGAAATAAAGATGACAACAAAACGTTCACCAGATTGCTTCAGTTTATAAACTCCAACTAACTAAATTCTCCTCCCTATACCAAGTTCACCATGTGTCAGATATTTTGCTTTTTTATTCAGCAGAGGAAAATAATACATCGTTTAGACAGAAAAATGACATTGGTTGTTGATACTCAAGGTCGTAAAACGACCAACATTTATTAAAGATGAAACCTTTATTGTGATTACAGTTGTCCTTAACACAACGATACAGTGTTCAAGAAATAAACTCCTGTGTTGCCTTGATTATGGGAAATATTTTTGACATAATATGTTGTCATGGATATTATATTCTTTTCTGAGGAACTGAATTTCCCAATGTGAGAATTATTTCTGACTCTGCTGTTGGGTTAAAATAAAACCTTTTATGAAATAACGATGTCGAAATTCATTACTGTAGCTACACAGAGTTCTCATATAAGAGCAAGGCACACTTATATAACAAAATACCTGCTAAGTGACCCACCATTACATAAATATGCTTCCGCAACTACCCCATTAACATCTGTTGTGGAATCAGTCTTTAAACGCGTTCAGTTAAAATGTGTAAGGATTTATTTATTAAATTATTCATTGGAATTACAACGTGCTCATTGACCTTACGAACTACATTACTATGTTCATATTATTGTGAATTCATTCAGATATATTCTGAATTATAACAATACAATTAAATATGAATGTTAGTGCATAGCCCCTTCCAGGCTATTAATACATCGGCATATTCCAAAAAGGAATTCATTTTGAACACCACTGGAATTCATTCCGAGTACTCTATATGTTTGAACCCATCATAAAAACTAAAGGGATATTATGATTTATTTCGCAATACTGTATATTCTTTTAAACGTTTCATTTTGTATTATAGGGAAATAACTTTTTTGTTGAATTTTACAAAACTTGCTTGTTTTCGCTTTTTTCTGTTGTAGCAGATATGTATGTATGTATGTATGTATGTATGTATGTATGTATGTATGTATGTATGTATGTATGTATGTATGTATGTATGTATGTATGTATGTATGTATGTATGTATGTATGTATGTATGTATGTATGTATGTATGTATGTATGTATGCATGCATGCATGCATGCATGCATGCATGGCATGCATGCATGGATGTATATAAGCATGTTTAACAACTTTGAGTACAATAACGGTTAAATGGTAACAATCAGCAGTAGAGTCCTAACTTTTTTAGAAGCAAGATGATAGCTGGCAGGGCATACTTGTTTTGTGGCACAACAGTATATATATATATATATATATATATATATATATATATATATATATATATATATATATATATATATATATATATATATATATATATATATGAAACTGGAATGATAGATGAGAATTATTTACCAGGTCAATATGCGTGTTTGTGTGCTACAAATGAGTGCATATAGCACCGATTAAGTAGTATAATTTTTAGGTGATGTGTGCTTAGTCGTCATTAAACATAGGCTGGTGAATGCAGGCAAGGCAATAGGTACCGCTTACCCGCCGACCTGGGTCCGATTATCCGTAGAGTACGAATTAAAAAATCTCTAACCTGAATGATAGTATTATTTGTATTAAATATTAATTCTGACTACTATTATCAATCATTCACCTATAAAATCCAGAGATAACACTTTCCGTTCTGTCTGGTGTAAATTTATTATTCTCTCTCTCTCTCTCTCTCTCTCTCTCTCTCTCTCTCTCTCTCTCTCTCTCTCTCTCTCTCTCTCTCTCTCTCTCTCTCTCTCTCTCTCTCTCTCTCTCTCTCTCTGTTTCTCTGTCTCCCACTGTATGTATGTTTGTATGTATGTATGTATGTATGTATGTATGTATGTATGTATGTATGTATGTATGTATGTATGTATGTATGTATGTATGTATGTATGTATGTATGTATGTAAGTATGTATGTATGTATGTATGTATGTATGTATGTATGTATGTATGTATATATATATATATATATATATATATATATATATATATATATATATATATATATATATATATATATATATGACTCATAATTTAATATCAATTTTAATTCGTAAAGAAACTATTGTAGATAATTTACATACTCTATTCGGAGAAAGACTAGAGTCGACAAAGGTGCAAAGCCCCTGATATACATGAACAAGCATTTCTTTTAATGTTGTCATGATTCTTTTCTTCTTTAAAATGTCACTTCTTTTTGTTATGACTATTTGGTCTTAAACCAAGTAACAGAAAGAAGTAATACCAACAGGTTTTGTAAAATTTAACAAATGATTTAATTTTCTAAGTCATAAAATGAAAATTTAAAAGGAACTTAGATTATTATAAATTAAATCCAAAATAAATTCATCAGGATCTATCACTAGTCCAAAATAATAGTGTTCCGAATGAAATCCAGGTTCTGAATATGCTGATGCAATCAATATCCATAAATGTGCTGAAGAGCCAACAGTCTTGATGTATCATAATGACATTGTCCAGAATGTCTTTGAATGAATTCATGATTATCCGAAACGTTTTGCTTTAGTTCAGACAAGCATATGAAAACTTAGTAATCCAGTAAATAATTTAAGTAAATGATTCATCTTAGATTAAATCTAACAAAAACCCATTTAAATACATTTGCATACAAGAACAGGAATTAGGAATAAGAATAATTGTTCGATTCTCTTTTTATATACAGTTCCACGACTCTTATTACAACTCGAAGTCGCAATTCATACATGTGATTTATTTCACAAACCAGACTTATGTCGACATACAAGGAACTTGACCTGTGTCGTAATAATCAACTAGATACAGTCTAATCAGAAAATTACTCTAAACTTGTAAACAAATCCATTATCAAGGCTGAATTTAAAACTAGATAACAATCTATTTATAGTTCTATCTAAAACAGAATCTACAGTCACGGACTAAAAGTCAAACAAGCAATACAGAGATACAACAATTACTCAAATAGCTCCCTCAACTAATCGAAGTTCTTTGAAAAGAACACTGTGTGCAAATAAAAGACATTTGTCTCACATTAAAGAAACCATCGGCATCTAAATCATGACCTATGCATATCTCGTTTGAAATATTTCTCCTTTGCTATTTAAGGGGTTGAAGAAAACCTCCATGATAGAAGATGAAACGGGTAAGAAGATGGCAGCTATTGACGTATTCTCCCTGTCAATAAGAAGCTTGAAAAACCACCTGACCCAGATGTTAGAGAAGCAGGGAACAGGGGTCAGGGACACAGAGATCCATTGGGTGCTGACTGTTCCTGCAATCTGGAGTGATGCCGCCAAACAGTTCATGAGGCAGGCAGCGGAAAAGGTACCAAGGTCTTGACAGAATAATTTTTGAAAACTTAATTGGAAAAATATAGTCGTTATGTTGAACTTTCTATTTCGAGCTTATGAATATATCTCATGTCCTTGCTAACAAATATGGTATAGCAAAAAACTACTTATTTAGCTTATGCCTTTTCATTCACTTTCGATTCCTTATTGTTCTCCATGATTATCATATATAAATATTAAATGTCTCAATGTCGCACTACTTTTCATTTTATAAACAGGCTGGGATTCCATCCAACCAACTATGCATAGCCCTGGAACCGGAAGCTGCATCAATGTTTTGTCAGTATCTTCCAGTTGACAAATTCTGCACTCAGGTTGGAGATGTACAGTTTTCTGCCTCACCTCCAGGGACCAAGTACATGGTTGTGGATCTTGGAGGTATGGTAACTAATATGGCATCGAAACGGATGCTAGTTATCTTTTGCAACGCTCCTCAAAGCGATAATTTCACCAGCACACCACATCCAGATTGCAAACAATTTTCTTATTTTCTTGTTTTCTCCTTCACAGAAATAAACAAAATATATTTTTTGAAAGTTTCACTATATATGTGAGATATAATGCCCACAAAATCAATGCATTTTGCGAAAATCCAGTGCAATATATGTTTCTGATATCGTCGAATCATAGTAATGCGCTGTCCGCTTTTTATCATTTTAAAGCTGTCCGTCAAGAATATTCAAGATTCGTTGCAGAATTAGTTTAAAAAAGGCACATACATTTATTACCACAATTAATGCTCTCCTTTAACACAAGCAATAGTTCGTATATAACTTATTGTAACCTATTTTAACTTACTGTATCTTACAGCACGTGATGTTAGATATTTTGGACAATGTTTGCTTCCTAAAGATCACTGTTCCCACAAAAAACAACGAAAATCAAACTATAAACAAGCTCAGATTTTGTGAATTCCGATTAAGGCGAAGTACTGATTTGCGTCAAAATTATGGAATGACTATAGCACTTTTTCAAGGCATACTTTCTTCACTAGTCACTGGGGATTGTATTTTTTTTAAAAAAAAAAACATTTTTGGCTGTCCATCAATATTTCAAGATCTGTTGTATCTTTAGTTGAAGGAAAACGCACACACATTTATTACCACTATTAATGCTCTCCTTTAACAAAAGCAAAAGTCCGTATGCAATTTATTGTAACTTGCAACACGTGATGCGAGATATTTTGGAACATGTTTGCTTAGTAAAGATCTCTGTTGTCATACAAACAGCGAGAATCAGATTATAAAAAAGCCCTTTATTTTGGGAGAAATTCCAAGTATTGGGAAGAACTAATTTAAGTCGAAATTAAAGAATAACCATAGTACATTTTGTATGGCTGACATCTTTGAGCAATAATTGGGGATTCGCTATAAATCGATTCAATTGTACTTTTGCAAAGAACTCTAAAACATAAAGACGATAGCAAATCTTTGTAGTTATTTCCTAAGTTCATTATTTGTAGGGAATAATTATCCGTGTTGAAAATTAAACAAGTTCTTTTTATATGAATATGTCAGCATACAATCAGCCGTTTTATTTTTGCTACAACAATAAAAATTAAATCCTCACCATATACAAGTACAATACAGTATCTGCATTTGTGCAAATCTAAGGTGGCACTGCGGATATGACAATACATGAGAAACTTCAGGGAGGGGGCCTAAAGGAGGTATGCAAAGCCAGCGGTGGTCCATGGGGAGGGACAGCGGTGGACATGACATTTCTTCAACTTTTGGTGAGCATAGTAAGCGGCCCCGTGATGCACAAATTCATGAAAACACAGGTGTACGATTACCTTGATCTGTTCAGAGAATTTGAGTCGGCCAAGAGGAATCTGAGCCTGGAAACCAAGGACAAAATAAACTTAAAGGTACCATGATATAAATATTTTAAAAAGTATATACTTCTATAAGAAATGTTTAAATGTTATATTTTAAGATTTGAAATAGCAAACATTTTTATTTGTCCCATGAGTTAAGTTAAAATTGGATTACATTCCTTGTATAAATTCTATGAATAGAACTATATATTATAAAGGAATGAGATGACATTAAGTCTCATCAAGGCGAACAAGTATGAATTCTCTCTTTTATAAAAAAATCAAGAATATGTGGTTGAACGATGTGAATATCTTAAAAGATGTATCGGTTAGATAATTGGCCAGGAAAATTTGACAGAATCATTTTTCAGCAGTCAATCTGCGTGTTTCAAAATGTTTTAAATGTTAGGAGCGGATTTTAAAATATTTTCCAGGAATTAAAAAAGTAAAATACTTATCATTTTACATGACATAACAAAGCATGTCAAGAACAAAGTCATGCTTATGTTGAATATTTATATCTCTATTTATGTCTTATTTAAGTTCCCAGCGTCCTTGAATGAAATATGTCGAGAAATGACTGGCAACGACTTCAAAACCTGCGTGACCGAATCCGTCCATAGCTCCAATGTTACCATAATGAGCGACAAAATGCGAATTAATCCGGATCTGATGCGGAGTCTGTTCCGCAAAGTAACCGATAACATCATCCGCCATGTTAAATCCATGCTGTCACAAGGTGCAGGAAAGGAGGTCACTCTAATCCTAATGGTGGGCGGTTTTTCAGAGTCTCCTTTCGTTCAAGATGTAATGCGTGGAGAATTTCATAACAAAAACGGATTAAAGGTGATTATCCCGAAAGAAGCTGGTATTTCGGTTATGAATGGAGCTGTGATATTTGGTCGGAATCCAGAAACTATCCAATCTAGGGTATTACGTTACACGTATGGTGTAGAAATTCTTCCGAACTTTGAGGAAGGAAAACATCCTGAGAGCAAGAAAGTCATAGTCAGTGGAATAGCCAGATGTGTGGGTGTTTTTAGCCCTTTTATCACAATGGATACAGAAGTTGAAAGAGGCCATAAAGTAATACAGGTGTATAATACTACTTCTGAGTACCAAAGAGAAGCCAATCTTGCGGTGTACACGTCAAAAGAAAAGGAACCCAAATTTATCACAGACCCCGGATGTCAGTTTCTTGGCGACCTGAATATCATCATACCGAACCCAACAAAGCAGAGACGTAATTTTGTGGCTGCATTTATATTTGGAGAGACAGAGATTAGTGTCTTGGTTTTAGAGGAAGACAGTGAAATTCCTTTTGTTACGGCTTTCAAGATGATCGAGTGATGATGTAAGAAGCAAAGGACGAACATATGCTCTTATAAGTATGTATGTATGTATGTATGTATGTATGTATGTATGTATGTATGTATGTATGTATGTATGTATGTATGTATGTATGTATGTATGTATGTATGTATGTATGCATGCATGCATGCATGCATGCATGCATGCATGCATGTTTGTATGCATGTTATCTATTCGCTTTGACACAGAATATCCTTTCTATCGTCGTCGGAATATATATAGCCTTCATTGTACACCAGGCAAAGTTATTCATAGTAAAGGAACTGACATATCTCTAACTTATTTTGCAAAATGACACGTTCTGAAAGAAGAAAATACTATGCTGTCCTCTCTGCTACCGGAACAATGCCAAACGAGAAAGAGGTATGCTTTGGGGATCGATGGGAAATATGCAAGTATTGAGGTGATGGAATAAACCTGCGTATAAGGTGTTGAACATTTAAAAAAAAACATGGTTGCCCTCTAAACAACTAGACTCAGCATTCGACTTTCTCAATAAAAGCCTCGGGTTGTGAAAGCAGAAATTCATAATCACAATTTCAAATTAAAATGATTCATCAGCAGCAAATCGAATTTTATTGTCAAATACTTAATTAATCTATTAATTTAATTTGTCAAAAATCAACGATTTAATCAACACCAGAAGTTTAAATATGATGATTTATAAATGCCCCTATATGATCTTGGTACAGTTTCCATAAAAATGTTTTCTTTTTTTTAATAGTCATCATTTTGGATAGCATGTTAATTCAAATTTGCCTTGCATATATGTAAAATGTTTGATATGGCTAATGTTTTTTTTTTATTAAATCATTTACTGCACGGTGTAAAAATGTAGAGTTATTTATATAGTCATTCTTTCTCTTGTTTTAAATACACCGAATCCTTCACAAGGTATGGCTATTAAATACAAACCAAATGTAATTTCTTTGTGCTATTCCTCATTACTTTTCATTTTAATAAATTTTCATTTTATTTTCTTTGCGATGATTTCGTTTCATTTCATCTAATGGAATTCTTTGTTTCAGGCTGGATATGCCATATCTTTGTTTAAAATGTACAACACGATTTAAGGTCTTATTAATAACGACTTTGCAAAAAAATTAAGTTAGTTCAAATATTAGCTCTACTTCGAGTTAATACGACTTAAAATTAAGATATTTTTAATGACGGTAGATATCCTTTTAGAGTCTGTCGTTCACAGTATTCATTATAGGTCTACTCTGATCTGTAAAACAACTGGTTTTAAGCATGTACGAGTCTAAGTTTTGCCAACAGAGAATTAGAATGTTGAACCAGTATGTAAGAAAGACATTATTCCTGTTAGATTTTAAAAAATTATTTTCGCATTACACGTTATAAAAGCTTACATTCAAGGTCCATATCTGTACGTGAAGCAGCAGTATATATTGCATATGATACAGGTGCCGAAAATTGGCTTTTCCTTTTTTATGGACGATTCTCTGGTTTGTTGACATGTATATTTACAAAATTCGGCTCTATAATAAGATATTATTGGACAAGTAAGTATAAGTAATAAATGGATTTTTCATCAGATTTACATAATCATATTTTCTTATCATACTGAAGTACCTATCATGTACGTGTTGATGACCAAATGCATACAAAGCAATAATGTGCTTTCTTCTAAATAGTAATACGATTGGACAATCAATAATTGTCCTCGAAGCGAATGGGGCGTTATTAAGGCGTGGTTGGTTTAGAAGCAGGTTATATCATACAAGCATTACATGTGTTCTGACAAACCATGGCATGTTTTTGTAACAGACAACAACAGGGAGGCTGGATATACCATTAGGTCTAAGAAATAGATAACCCACTTAGAGAACGAGACAGAAATGGACCTACAAAGTCTGGAATGATAAATTGAGGTGTCTAGCCAGTCCGGAGGCTCGTAGACCCGATCGCTGCACCTCACTGCTGCTGTATACGATCGGTGAACTAGCGGTGCAGGAACATCGTTGTCTGTGCCGTTGCTTGCGACAGGTGTTTACAGCCGGGTGCTGTAAAATAGTAGCTGCCGGCGATAGATCTCTCAACCAAACATTTTATCCAGATCAAGGATCATGTAGACTGATTGCAATAAACCCATTTGGCTCACTGTGCACATGTACAAAGAAGTTTTTGAATCTAATTATATCCAAGTTGTCGGAACACCATGTCTGATGGATAATTTGCAGCATTTGTGCATCAACGCCATTGAAGACAACCAAACGACTGAAGTTATCTCTGATCACTTCTGGAATCTGAGTGTATCGTTGTATAATGTAGATAAAGTCTGTGTTGTTATGTCTACCTCGTGAAAATCTCCGGGCTGGATTTGTCTGTCTGTTGAGCATCGTACAATACGAGGTTTTTAATGTCGCCATTAAGACCTTCAACCGACGGAGTATCATCGATGTCGGTGATAAAGTCAATAATTTCCTCCACCAACGACTTTGCATTTTCATTGAATTCCTCGAGAGCACCATAGCATCACTATCATCTACCGATGGTACCACCAAATAAATGTTGTCCCTCTAAAGCCATCTCATTATTAGGCTAAGTAACATCTGGGTTTTACCATGCCTAGATGGTCCATTGAATGAAGTTTGGCAGTGCCGGATGGTGCTTGACTGGTTCTTGTTCTCTTGTTGCAGAAAAATCAATAACATTCATGTTAGTACAAATATCATAAGGTATATGAATTTATATTGTGTTCAATGCAAAGGTTTAATCGATACTAGCCAGCTAACAACAACTACGACAAAGAATCGTTGACGTGCACTCACTTGCAAATGCGGAAAATTTGGTACTAAACAATTCAAATTTGTGTCGCCATCGCAAGTAGTGCGTGGTGGTGATATTGCTGCTAAACTCAGAAAATTGTCATGGGCTAAGTATACTGGTGAGAAGTACCTTCAGGGGTATAATTATTGTGGTCCTGGAACTCGATTTAATATCCGACTTGACAAAAAAATTCATCCAAAACCAGGAGAGCATCCAATAAATGCGATTGATCAAGCATGCCATACTCGTGACATCGCATATAAGCATCGAGATTTACAACATCAACACCTCACAGACGTCAAATTGACTCTAGCGCTGAAATCTCTCAGAGAATCTTTCGCCAGCTGGTTGATAAGATCGGCAAAAAATAATAAACTGGCAGTAGGAGCTGGAAGCTGGCAATTAATTGCCGATAATTATGACATGGAGTCGCTTTTTTATATTCCAAGAGAATACTGGAGAGGCAGAGCAGTGATTAGTAAACACGTTGATGCGGCATCTACCACACGCGTTGCTATCGCAGATTAGTTGTCCCGACAGGCAATATGGCAAATTTATTTGACACCACCTAAATCGATTCGGTATGGACGGTTTGATGTAAGCGTACCCAACGAAGTTCACCAGGCATATGTTTTGTTCTTGCCCCATGATGCTGTTATAACTGATAGACATCGTTCACGCACCTACAAATACGCATTGACTGTCGTAGACATTGCAAGCAGACACAAAGAAGCAGAGCCGATATCAGTTTAATTTCAACTGAAGTTTCAGCAGCATTTGAACGAATTTATCAACGCGGATCCGGGCCGTATGACTGTCTGTGATGTCCACAGTTGCTATAAGTTGATCCTGGTAAAGAATTTCTTGGTGCAGTAACATAGCTGATGAAAACACACAATGTGAAATCAGACGGGGACACTGCGTTATATCGTGCTCAAACAATCGTTGAACTATTTAATCGAACACATACAATGCGATTGCTTGGCTATCAGTATGGTCGGGAAATGTCCACGGACATGAGATTTGGTGAATAGGTTGCAAGACTGCCTCGCGTGAAAGCCGCGGTAAACAGCGAAGATACGCGTGGAAATTCAATGATAACCATCAACACAATATCAAAGAAATGCATATCAGTGAGAATGTGTGCGCGCCAGCGACATGACTCTTTCTCACCGGTACTTGGGATCGTGACGGTCAAGTAATGATATGAACCCGGTGAACTTGAAGGCGATATAATAAGAGCAACTGATCCTATCAGGAGTATGACCACACATAAAAGTTTCTCCAACGTGGAAAGATCTATTAGCAGGCCTGCAATCTACAGATCAGATTCAACGGCTCCTCATCTTGGATTTGAATAATTACAAGTAATTCCTGAAGATAAACAATTACCACCAGGAAGGATTCTCAACAAAATCAAAGCACTAGCTCCGCGAATTTGTTCTGAGGTGCTTGCTCTCCTACTATGGTTACATTAAAGACAGGTCAGCATCACATTCACACGTTTGTGGCCGCGACTACTATTGAGCCTGTCCACGGTAAATGTCGTGGATCATTTGACGAATACTGCCACAATATTACTTTGTTACAACACGCATAGTCATTATTTTCTCGTTTTTTCAACTCGTTTTTATGTTTTTTGACATTTCCCTTATAAACAGCGAATTGTCTTTTCACAGTGTAAAACGCATTGCTGGTTTTCTGAACTTGATTATCTTCGTGAGCCGTCTTGCAGTTCTGTATAATAAACTTCCGCAGCAGAGACATTTTTGCAACCCTCGATACTGCTTAGCATACTTAATTGGACATTTGGATGTAATCATCGACTATCCAGATATCTGTATCTAAGAATGTTAGTACCTGTGACGAATGAATGGTTATAGCATATCCCAGAGTCCATTACGATTTTCAATTACTCGATCTCTCCGCTAGCGCTTTCTCAACAACACCCACAGGGACAAGAATAACAGCAGTAAGAAAGAGCTTTTCTTTTTCGTTGGATCCGAGAATCTCAACATTAATATTTTGTTGACGCGTAGATTTGGAAATATTACTATGTGATGTGAGAATAATTTACATTGAAGTGAATCACTATTTTTCGAGATGCGACTATAACATCTCTAGGCTGCCATAGGTTAAAGAAATCATCAATTGTCTCTGGAATTATAGCACGCATTATCTCTCATTTAATCCTGTCAGGCTGTAGTCGTATTAGCAATTTTAGCTCTCTAAGCAATTCACCAGCGGCAATATGGTCACATAACATTTCATCGTAATAATTTACGGATTCTATTAACCAAATATGTGGTGATTCTCCGACCCAGGGTGGTGGTTGACCATAATCATCGCACATGATAATCGCCGTAGTGTGAACAGATCGTGCCGATAACCAAATCAAGAAACATTGTTAAGGTGTTCTTGGGTACAATAACGATTCTAGGAATATATTTCTCACCCATGCACTCTGGTGATCACGCATAACCTCATCATCGACTTTGATAAGAATGAGACCTAAGACTTCGCTGCTTCATCTCTCTGGTAAGTCGATGAGTTGGGATTATTACTATCATATCTGAAACAATTTTAATGCGTGTGTAGTTTTACCAGAACCACCAGAGCCATTAAGAAACTCCGTTTTATGTCTCGATACAGATTCATACACCGATAGTACCCGGACGGATTCGACAACTGTGCATTTTTGTAGTACCCATGAGCAGGTTTTTAGTCTGCAGACTCAGAATAATTATCTAGGTTTTTATTCTCCAGTACCCACAGGGCACTTGTTCTTGCACCTGTACTCATCACAAGTTTATCTAAAAGCTTTACCTTTGATCCACCGATATAAAATGAATCCGTAGAGATTTTAACAGCAGCCTTAGGAAATGGGTTGATCATCGGTAAAAGGTTTATCGAAACTTTAGCCAACATAGAAGATCTTAAAGGAATAAACTAGGGCGAATCACCATCATAGTAGCTGATGAGGGTACCTCATCATAGTTCCATCTGGTGCAGTCACAAGTTCTCTGCTCGTAAATACATATTTCTTTGTCGCATCGATGATCAATCTTGTACAACGCCATTTATTACCCGATGAGGTTCCATATGTAAATTTACCAATGATATTTTACCTATATCTTTAGCAAATGATATATTCTTGCTGTCATTGCTTTCTGGTTCTGCCATCGAAACCTCGGAATACGTCTATACGATATTATCGCTTGGTATCAAGTATATATCTCAATAGCAATATTTGAACACATCCACGTTTATTCTTTTCTGTACAGGATTTAACTCTTTATTTGGTTCGTGAGAAAGACAACTAAACCAGACAACGATGACTTGATGAATATTTTCTCAGCAAATTTGAATGATCCAGCCTCTTGAAATTCAGTTATATCGAAATCCACCCGCAGATCGCCGTTTATTACAACTCGAGTTATTTCATCCCAAGAAAGCTTCCGGAATAAGACGCAACCATATCAACCGAAATGACGTCGCGGTAATCAATTTTAGTATTCCAGATACTGCTGTGTCCATACCTAACAAATGAGAGTTGAATATCCTTAAGAATTTCTCGAGGTATTGATCGCCATGAATTTTTCTGCTAGCAAAAGTGAGAAACGACAGAGGAAATAGTAAAACAATTATTCAGCAGTTGTTTTACTAGATCTGTGTCGGCTGTGTATTTCAGTGCAACCTTGGTCATTTGATCAAGAAGAGATTCAGTACGATAGAGTTCACCAGATGGCATCACGAATTGATAAAATCCACGATTGCTGTTGGATTGCATGCAATATGGCTGTATACAGTCCGTACTCTCAAACGCGTTTACTGACATATACACTCAAGAATATCACCAAAGAAATATTTAACCCGCTTTCTCGTAGAAATATTGTTATATTCGGTTTCCATGAGTGAACGTTGTGGTCAATTGCTATTATCGGAGAACCCTCGATTGATACTTAGTTGTGTACAAGATCTTCTTGGTTATTGTTCATATCTCTATTGGGAATTTTAAATTATTTCTAGATAAGCGATATCACTTATTGCCGCCCACTTGTTCGTTGTTTCGCGTCGTAGATTTGTGAGAACATGTCCTCGTAACGCGTATATGAAGTGTTCTGTGATTCTCTCGGCTACACAATTTAGAAGAGCATCGGTCTTCCTCATCGGTCAGAAAGCATCTATATCGGTTTTTTTGACAAATAAATCGCGTAGACGACTGCTGTCACAGGGTATGCACGCTCGTAGTATTGTTTATCAATACCAGTCAGCATACCCGGCTTAGAATTTATATCAAACATGACAATACTCTAACTGCGTTGTGATTCCTGAACAGGGTCATGTTATCAAGGATAATCAATATTATGTCAGCGTCGCCACTCACTGCCACGATACATTTTATCCTGAAAATGTATCTTCGTCTATAGATTACTAGCGATCCGTCTAGATAATCGATGATTGTTGCTGCTCGTTGGTCGCTTATCGTAGCATCGATGAAGATATAATCTTGCTTTATTCTAAATGTTAACTACATATGCGCAGGATAATCGGCCCAGACCTCGTTTTTGACATTGCATGTATGAGTGAGAAATCGCTTTGGCACTCGCAGATCGATAGGGCTCTACGTTACTTTGTCGAGATCGAACCTGAAGTTCGAAGGCTTAATCGCAGATAATCTTTCAAACTCCTCCATTATATAATTAAGGCAAATATATCTTTTAGTCAAACGCAAACATGGATTAGTATACAATAACTTAACGAGAAAAATATAGTTGCAAATGGTTGATGATTGGGCTAACAATCCCGTTCGAAAAATCATGTTTCTCCTATTATCATCGGCAGAGGCTAACAGGGTAGTTTAGGGTTAAAACCTATGTGTGAAATGTGGGGTTGGAGTGGAGCCAAACAACTCTGGTAGCGTGCTGTGGAAGAAAATGCAGAGCACAAGAACGGTATTATGACAATCGTCGATCGTCGAGCCCCATTAATATTAGCAATGATGATCGCTCATGGGCGTGTGGCACCGTTGATAACTCTGCTGTATGTTCATGCAAATCTTCAGTCGTCCACGTCGATATTTGTTTTTGCTACGATATTAAGAATACCAGCGACACAGGCGAGTATCACATATGTCGCTGATAATGTGCGGTATTTGCTCTGCTTTGTCGTATGCGTGTCGATGATATTTTGCAACTCTGCCTGCCACATGCTTGCTTGTTTGTATCTGTACGCGTTTACGAATTTCCGCAAATTTTCGGATTCATGCTGATTCCAGTCCACGAGAATGGTAAGTATTTCATTGTTGGTTTTTTTCTGTCTTGTAGATCCTGAACAGAAAGGTGCTTTCGACGATGGAGGCTATTCTTTTTTGACTGCAAGTAGCATGATTGTTTGCTGGGACGTTGACGTTCTATGTGGTCATTATAGTGTATATATATATATATATATATATATATATATATATATATATATATATATATATATATATATATATATATATATATATATATATATATATACATACATACATACATACATACATACATACATACATACATACATACATACATACATACATACATACATACATACATACATACATATCAGACGTGGTCTCTGGACCCGTGACAGTCACAATAATGTATTTTTAACCGTTCAGGGCATTCATTTATTACTAGGTAATGACTTAGCTGGAGATAAGGTTGTGGTTATTCCATTTTTAACTTTTTAACATTTTTAAATTTTTAAATTTTTACTCCTTGTTTGGATCAGAAAGTCGATCCTATTCTAAATGGAATTACCTGATTTATGCCCAGTCACTAGAATTATAGCAAAGAAAGCTCTTTAGAATGATGTTGATCAGGAAAGTATTCATTTAGTTGACACATGTATTGGTCAGGCATTTGATGAGGTCACTTTCACTCCTTGCTTGGGTCAATTAAAAAGTATTGATCACATTGTTCCTCTTTTAATTATTTGTTCTCTTATTCTAATCAGGATGACAAACGACAATCACTTGTTGTAGAACAGGAACAAGATCCTGAGATTTCATATTTGTTTCAAAGAGCAATTAATAAAATTGAAACTATTACCTTTTGCTATTTCATTAAAAATGGAATTCTTATGAGAAAATGGAGACCTTCCGAGGTACATGCTGGTGAAGAGTAGTCAGTGAACTATCAAACTGCAGTTCCAAAATCATACAGACAGGAAATTCTTAGTCTGACCTATGAAACTCCTCTGGTTGGTCATTTAGGGATTAATAAGACTTATAAAAAGATCTTGACTCACTTCTATTGGCCAAAAATTAAAAATGAAGTATAAAATTGCAGAACTTGTCATACTTATCAAATGATAGGAAACCCTAATCAGTAGATACCATTTAACAGAATAATGGTAAATTGGGTCCGTCCCTTACCTAAGACCAAGCCAGGGAACCAATACTTGTTGACCATTATGTGTGTGTCAACAAAATTCCTAGAGGCAATTCCTTTGAGGAATATTGAAACAAAAACAAAAGTAACATATTTGATAAGTTTGTTTTACTCAATTTGGCATTCCTAAATCTGTCCTACTTGATCAATGGTCCAATTTTATCTCTGAAAGTTCGCACCTAGTTTGCTTGAATTTGGCTTTCAGTATTTCAAGTCAAAAGTTATATTATGGTCTGAAAGAACTTCAATGGAAAGAAACGTTTAGTGTGATGAAGTTCTGTCTCTCTTGCTCATTATTCAAATTTTTCGTCAGATTAGGTATTACAGATCTTACAAAGTTAAGAAGAAAATGAATGAGTTTGATTACAAAAAAGCACTTCTGGGATGTAAATAAATTATAGGACAAGTATATTAAGAGAGATAGCCAGGTTAATCATGCAATTAATTTAGTTCTACCTGTCCCAATTAAGTGGGTAAATAAGTAAAGGAATGCAATAGGACACTTGATTTTGGAATAACAAGTCTCGGAATTCAGAAATTATGAATAATCTGACCAGATATTTATAACAAGAAAAGATTGAACTTAAACAGTTATTTTTATTTTATATAAACCATACGTTCCTACGAGAAGAAACAAAATTTACCGTGACGTTCAATTTGTAAGTTCTAAATGTGTAAAACAACACCCATACAGGATGAACTTTCTCAAACAGGAATACTTGAGAAAAGAAATTTAGTATTTGCTGGAAAATAATTGTATAGAGCCTAGTAAATGTGATTGAAGTTTACCATGTATACTTGCTCCGAAACCAGACAAAACTCTCCGCATGTGATCGATTAGAGAAAAAGAACAGCGTGACTAAACCAGACCCGGAATCGATGAAGGCACTAATAAAATTGGAAATGCCCAATTTGTCATCATATTTGACCTACAAAACGACTTTGGCAAATTCAACTGACGGAAAGGGCAAACGAAATTTTGGCATTCGTGACTCCAGATAGACTTTATCAATACAAAAAGATGCCGTTTGGATGAAAGGTTCACAAGGTATCTTTTCAACGTTTAATGAAAATGATTTTTTTTCAGGTCTAGATAATTGTGATGCTTACATCGATGATGTCATCCAACGACACCTGGAAATAGCATCTAGCAACAATTCGGAAATTCTTTGACAGACTCACTGTGACAATGCTTTAGAAAATGAATTATGCCGTGCTTGTGTAACATTTCTATGAGATAGTGTGGGACATGGACAAGTTAAACTTAAAGATGCTAAGGTCAAGGCTATCGCTGAATTCCCTGTGTCTGTCAATTATAAGCAACTGAACAATTTTTAGGTATGGCTGGATTTTATCAGAAATTTTGTTCCTAATTTTCCATAATTGTTGGACCCCTGATAAATTTATTGAGTAAGTAAACCCAGTTTTATTGGACTGCAAAATATTAGCAGGTTTTTGATAAGCTAAAAGCCATACTTAGGATTGCACCAGTTCTTATAGTTCCAAAGTTTAGTCAATCATTTAAACCGTCTGTTGATGCATGGGATGTTGGGGTTTGAGCAGTATTGATTCAAAAAGTTAATATGGTTTTGATGATCCAATGTGCTATCTTTTTAAGAAATTAAATAAGCTCCAGTTTAATTAGTAATGCTCCTTTTTAGATCACCGTGTTTAGTGATCAAAACCCATAAAATCAAATCGATAAGATGAGAAACAAAAATCGGAGATTATGAAGGTTCAGTTTGCTGTTACATGAGTATAATATTGACATCAGGCACATCAAGGGAAAAGACAATTTAATATCAGATGCACTTGTCCTTGTATAACAATATTATTTCATGTACGTTTGTATAATTCATAAGAGTTATTTTCAGATTATTTTTTTAAAGCCTCATATATAATTATTCTATGGTAAAAAGAAAGCTTTATTATATAAATCTTTCTATTTCTTTTATGGGAGGAATTGTTATGTACATTTAATTTAATTATATTTGTTAGTTTTAAATGTCTTAATTCCTGTACATGCTGTTATAAGGTAACTTTGTTTACGAGCCTCCAGGTGCGTTTGATGCCTTGATTTATCATTTTAATCATTGTGTATATATTTTTTTGCCTCATTCTTTAATTGGGTTATTTAATTCATAGATTTATTGGTTTACCAGCATTCCTTTCCTTTTACTCAGACAGGAAGCAACTTCTGCGCTTGAAAAATACGAAATTGCACCTGGTGAATGTGCGTGTTTGTGTGTGTGTGTGTGTGTGTGTGTGTGTGTGTGAGAGAGAGAGAGAGAGAGAAAGAGAGAGAGATGCACTTGTGTGTAATATTTCAGTAACGCTAGATTTGTGTCTGAGAGAACGATTTATTTTTAGAAAAGCACACCTATATTCAATTATTATAAATGTTTCGATTTAGTAGTCTTAGTCTTGTTAGATTCTTCTTACATGATAGAAGGATGAACTTTATTGTCTCTCAGATAAGATCATGGGTCCATGTACATCATTATACGATGAATAAAATATACTAATCGGGATGGAAACACACGGGCATTTTCAAAGGCTGCAAGTCATAAAATCACATTCAAAAGAAAAGTGTTTTAAGATATCATTTTGCAAAATGTAAAACTACCCACGCTTATTTGAGCATTTCGGTTGTTAGATCACCAGGTTCAGCGTTATGAATGTTGTCAAACTCTTCAATTTCAGAGGTAAGTAAATCTTGCAAAGAGTCAGCATTCTCATAATGCATTCATAAAAGAGGTTGTTTTTGTAAAGCACCATAACTTATGAAGTCTGATAATTTCTGATTTCAACATTAAAGGAAACAACACCGGTACGGATATGAGGCGCCATTTACTACAAAAGATTAGATCATCACAATCTCGCAACACACGCTGATATTTGTCAAATAAGCCAATGCATAGGGTCGAAAGAAAATTATATAAATTTACAAAAAAGGCTGTGGAGGTTTAGTGTTGAAGAGTGAGTTCAATCTTCGAAGCTTCGACGCAGGAGAAAGTCTGACATTAGTCCGTGTTTCCTCCGACCCTTGCCACCCCATTTTTGATATTTGGACATTTATATTGGGGAGTAGGGTCAGAGTCCATTCACTATCGAAAAGTTGGAATTCGCCGACACCATAGTAGTGCATGTCTTCGTGGAGTGCTTGCGTGTAATACTGGTAAGTGGCTTATATTGGTAGTGACTGAATCTTTTTACTCCTTTGGCTTTTTTTTCTGACGATACAGTCATCGAATGTGATGCAATACATTTTGGCTTGAAGTCTGATGAATTCCGTGATGG
Source organism: Potamilus streckersoni (assembly GCA_016746295.1). Lineage (NCBI taxonomy): Eukaryota > Metazoa > Mollusca > Bivalvia > Unionida > Unionidae > Potamilus > Potamilus streckersoni. Next base: position 111,325 of record JAEAOA010001777.1, on the reverse strand, counting down.
GCATTTTCCTAGCACTTTTATATCATTATAGCAGTGGAAGGAATGGTCTTGCGGATAATCGCTGAGAGAGAAGAGTTCTCGGTGTTGATATAGGTTTGCGTAGACGTCGTCGATGTGAATTTCCCACAAGAGCGAGTCGGTATTGGTCATAAGTAGTGTGGTTTTGTCGCCATAATATCGTTGGATGAAGTCATAATGGAACTTGAGCATAAGCATTTTGGAAAGATACAGAATGGCTGCACCAATGCAGATGGATTTGTCCATCTTGAAATTGTGTTGATTGTTTATTTTATTCAATCACGACGAGTTTTCGTCAAAGACTTTGATGCTGACGAAGTCATTGTTGGAACAAGCTTATCTAGTCGTCGCACATAATTGCCGATTTCTATTTTATTGTGGTGTCGAATGTTTCCATGTTTTTTTTTCCAAGACGCTATTGTTCATGAGTTGAAGAAGTTTCTTGTCGAATGCCGTGGTAGCGCTGGCTCGTTGTATTGTGCTGAATTTGACGTAGGGTTTCATCCAGAGTAACTGACGAAATTTGAGAGAGCTATAACTTTATCGAGAACGAGTCCGTGCTGGAGAGCTTGTTGGAGCAGTCAGTAGTATAATTTATACTTGGTTTTGTTGACGAGATTTTGTATCAGTTTTTTCAGCTTAGCATCTCCATGTCTCCACTGTCTATTTTGCTGTATTTATTGTGGAGAGATCATTGAGTAGGAGACCAGAATTTGTTCAGCTCAGAAGGGATAATTGTAATGGGTGTCATTGACATGGGATGGATATCCGAAATCCCGCTTGTCGTTGTTAGAGAGACTGTTCTCCTGGGATCTACTGAAAGTCAACGGGAAGGGGTTGTTACATACCCCACCATTGAGGTTGTAAAAACCGAGATAAAGGATGTACGTGGCCGGGTTGGTAGGATCGTAGTGTTTCGTGTATTTGTTATTAACGATGACGTGTTTTTAATGCTGATGATGAAAATTCCGCCTCGTACCATCTGATTTTTGAACAGGAACATGTCCGGACCAATAAAGATTTATTGGGTCATTCCAGATTGTTTGAGAATGGTGTCCCAGGAGAGTCCTAGCGAGGATAAAAACAGAGTATATCAAATTGGTAGTGGTATCAGTAGTTGTGTATCAAATTTTTGAAGATATCCACAAGCAGGTGTACATCCGTTTTGAGATAGATATAGTGATAGTTCCGAGGGTTTTGTAATCTAACATGCTCCATATATTTTAGCGTATTGGTACTCATCGTGCAAGTGAGAACAGAAGAGTCTTGGGATGACGTCGAAGTTTCATCGAAGTGTGAAGAGGAATCGATGTATTCCTAGGGATAAACAACTTTTTGTTTGTTGGAGCAAAGTTGCTTTTTCGTTTATTTCGATGTGTGCGAATTTAGGGCAGTTTACAGCTATTTCTTCCAGCGGTGCCGGCATACATTGTGCGTTATCAATGAATTGGAAAGGTCAAATCGTCACCGGCATGTACTTTTCAAAATTGTCGGGAATGCACTTGATCTTGGATCCCACTTCTCGGTGAGAAGTTTGATGATTGAGCGCAGGGACGATAAAATGTCCATCGTGTTACGTGACGGCTCGTTCTAAGTAATATAAAAGAATGAGTGAACACAACAAGCTTTATAAATTTTAACAATGATACAATTTATTTTACTAGAACACATAAAATAATGTAAATTATTTAAACAAGACTTACAGTTTACAGGAATGATCCAAATTTTGTTCAAAAATAAAAGATATATAAGTCCTGTAAAGAGTTCTAAACACAGTCTGAAAGTATGATGTTCCGGTCCAAAATGGCGGTTGATCACGTCAGACGAAGGCTAACAGCAAATTCCAGAAATTTCACAATAAACAATGTATCTGTTGTCTCGTTCCAATATTAGGGAGAAAATGTCCAAATACGTAATGTTGTTCTCTAGGAAAATTATAAAGACGAAGTGAAATATAGTTCCTCTAACACGGAATGTTATTTACGTAGACATAATGACAACATCTTCTGGCACAACAAATTAGAAGTTATATAACAGACTCGACTACGACAGTCTGTCCGTGACTGTGTATGAATTACAAAAATATAGGAAGGCTAATGCGTAGCCTGAACTGTACGCGCACGAGGAAGCATGCAATTTCCCAATACTTCTGAACATTCAGGAAAGCCTGGCCCAACATCAGCCAATCGCCCTCGTGGCCTTTCCTGAATGTTTACTTGCAATGAATTTGCTACCATACACAGCACGTACTAACACGAGTCACATCTACGACTCAAGCAAACACTGCCTTATCAAAAACATGTTATACGACATTAATATAATGAAACAAAATTAAATAAAAAGAGACTTATACAAAATTGATACATTAACACATACTTTAACTCCAGGATCGTAACAATCGTATATTTAATGCAATCACCGTGATTAAGTCTGTATCTTTGAAGCGTAGGTTCCAATCAGCATGAGCAGCTCCTCGATAGACCAGAGACCCGGCAATGATCACTGACTTTTTTAAATTGTAGCTTAATATACTATTCGCAGATATAACATCGCTGCACTCAGGTGTGCTGTTTTAGCTTTGACGGTTGAGTGGATTGATCGGCGTTTATTATTTTCTGAGATCGGTCACTAATTGGCTTTCATTTAGTCACGAGCTAATCAGTGAATCATGGGATGTAATCCTTACTGCAATGCTGACGACATGGCGAAGACAATCGTCACCGACGGAACAGCAGGTTTTAAAGCCTATCGAGCACGGACATGCATATGTTCCATTTGAGTGAATGAATGGTGTGCATCAGGTGAAGATCCATCTAAATTTTACATCTTGGCGTCACAGTCAAAAAGGAAAGTAAAACGTGTGAGCATATTTTTTGTGTAGTGGTTCGTGTGGAATCTGAAAGATTTATAGTTCTCAACAGTATCACTTGGTCGTGGAGTTGCTTAGGTTGAGAAAAGCATTGCAACCAGATATGGCAGAAATATCCAAGAGTTTCATGTTTTGTGCACTGCGATTGACACAACCCTTTAAAGTATTTAATGTACACGAAATGGTGTTGGTAATACAGCAAATTGATGCTATACTGCGAGCTGTTTTTGCGACCAGCATATGATAGACAACGAACAGCTTATTGCCCGATTTTACGTTATCGAGCGCAAACACGTTGATATAGTTCACCGTTGAGCGCTTCCAGCTTAGGAACGTATGAAATTGCTACGAGTGGTTTTGAGGGTATTAAAATGCTTGTAGTTGGATTTGCAATCGACACGATGTTGTGCGAGATATTTCGCGGAAAGGAACGCCCACAACAGACAGTAGTCATCGTTGATTGTTACGTTGATATATGCTTTGGTGGGCACGATCTGTTTGGGAAGAGACGCCAACTTTCTGTCTAATAACAGTTGAATTTGGAGGTTTGGAGACAAAATTGACTTCGGCGAGGACCCATGCCGATCCTGACTCCTGTTAGTTCTGAATGAGACGCTGCATAAATGACCAGACGATGTCGACGATGTGACTGAAATCGTCACAACGATACACGATCAGCGTTTTGGCTCTGATCCACACGACATTGCTCTTTTGTTTCCGCACGAAATAAATGTTAAGAGCTACTCCAAGTTCGATAGCCGTGTGTGTGTGTGTGTGTGTGTGTGTGTGTGTGTGTAGTTCGGAATCTATGGCTGTTTTTAGAATGCGTTGCAGTTCTTGATCGACTCATTGAAGAAACACGTGGGGGTGATAGTAAATAAATTCGTTCTCAGCCCCTCCGGTAGCTTTATCGACTCGTCTTGGTAGTGGAAGGCATGCGATATAATCGCGTTGTCGTTGAATGGCTTGAAGATCTATTCTGGGTAAATTTTTATGCCAGCTTGTTTCGATCGGTTCATGATTTCATGCTGATGTCTAAGGGGCTTGGAAGGCTTATCCATTTTTCCCGTGAGCACCATGTAGCTTGTCTCGTGGTTGCTTCATGTACTCCTGAGTGGTACGGACGTCTCGTCCCATCAGCGTTTTGTACTCGTTCACGAGCTAATTACGGGAAGCTTTCCTTTCAGGATCACTTTTTGTCATCGCCTTAAAAACTTCTCTCCCCCGCTTGATGAACTCATACAGAGAGGCGTTCGATCTGGGATAGGGAACGTTGACCCAGTGCATCGACCAAGCGATGTAGGTAAGACAAGGAACGATATCATATCATATCGCAGATCAAATATTTTCCAGATCTGCCTTGCGTTGCATTGACACTAGGCAAGATTTTGGTCTATCATATCAGAGATAGTTGTTTAAATAATATAGTCTCATCATCAATTTATTTAATTACTTGTTCAGTTGTGTGAGATAAAATATAATCTAGTATCTAGCAACATGCCTAAGATTGAACCTCATATGTTTGCGTGGTTACTCAAAGGCAACACGGAATAGTTCAACAAGCCGTGCATGGATGAGAACGTAAGCAGCATAATTCCGCATCAAGCGGGAAATCGAGGTTTGAAGCTCTGACTGGGTTGTCAACAAGGAGTTCGATGCCAACTCCAGGTGTGCATGCGTTGCGGTGATCGAGAAATGAGGGTGATAAGATATTAATATGAAAAATAGCAAACTACTCAGAGACTAAAAGACCATTCGATCAAGTGGTCTCCGATGGAAACTCAATGGAAAGTTCATCCCGATTTTAGCCGTTACGTAGCTTATACCAAGGGCGAGGTAAGTAGCGGTCGCACGAAGATCAGTCATTGGGTACTACGTCGCTCACTCATCTCAAGGCGAGATAATTCGAATAATCGGTTGGATAAGTTGTTGGTAAGACCTGACGGATAAAAAAAAATTGCGAAAAAAGGGTGTTATTCAACGGATATATATAGCAACTTGAGTTCTAGATGCAAACAAGAGATACAGTGCTTGAAAATGACATCTTTATCGTAGACGATGTTGATCATACCATTTCCGTAGAAATTGTTTTGTTGTGCCCCTGTGAGTAGCACGAGATCGTTTCTACTCCGATTAGTTTGATGAGCAGGAGAACCACGCTGATGTCTATGTTTAAATGGAAAGCGTTCATAATTGCATTTTATAGATCCTTTCGATTATCCATGATGTCGTCAGATGTCGTGTCTGATCAACAATTTTAACGGACATTGCAACCGAGTTCACTGGACTCTTCATATAATTCTTATCACTAAGATAATTTTAATATTTTTGAGCGTTTTGTCGCTAAGGCATTGTGTACTGGGCTGTCTGATCAAATCCTCATCGCAATAGATCCTGACAATGTCGTTTTCGCACGCTGATCTCGTGTAACACCTGCTTGCGTTCTAATTTTAGTGTTTTGGTTATAGTCGGTTAGAGCGTCACAGGGACATTACTTCGAAACACCGTCGCTATGGCTTCGTGAAGAGCATGAGGTTTATACATGATCACTTAGGTGACAAAGACTTCCTCGTCTGACAAAGACGTTCTCGTCAGACATTTTCTATATTTAATCCATGACGCATTTTTGATCGTAGACTTTTTCGAATCGGCTCAGTGACCGGCACTGAATGCCTATCATTTCCACGCTGTGCTCGTCAACGGTTCTCATTTCATGAATCAGCAGCGACATCTGAATGTGAATTCCACCCAGATATGATCTGGTTTTGTTGATCATTTTTATAGGACAACATGGCTTGCTTGGTGATATATTTTTTGGTCTCCAATCGTGGCTCGATGCGCTTCTTCATCCTCTGCTTTGCCGTTCCGCCTCGGGATAAGATCAACATAATCAGGTTGACCATCGTTCCAGTAGAATCCCACTGGTGGCCATCACGGCGATTGGAATCATCGAAATGAATCTCAGGATGTGCTTGTAGCATAGGTACTTATATTTGTACACATTGACTCTTCGATGGTAATAGTGATAATACGATTCTATCTCGCGACATTAATCCGCCGACATTCATGAGAGATTAATACTTGGAAGGGTTCATTTTCTTAAGCACCTCCTGAAAGGCCACTAGAGGATTTGCAAACTTTCATTTGACGATGGCGCCACCTTCTTTAAGAACATCGGAAAGGTTACTTACGAGTTCGTCCCGCTTAAAACACTCCAGGTATTGACATGAAACCGCAGTCAGATGGGGATCAACCTTTCCATTTTGTTCGTATATGATCATATATCATAATGCTTCTATGACCTTAGAAGTTTTCAGCACTGGATCCTACGGTTCTCGTCCTGGTACCTCACCTCAAGTGAATTGGTCACCGGGATTACAGCCAGCAAAGCGTTCGTCGATCACCATCACCGCCATGATCCTATCCAAATCCTTGTATCACAATCCGACGTGCTGAAAATTATTGTTTGTCTTTAGCCTCGCGAAGTACTCGATTACAGCGAAATCGTTTTCGTTACACTACTTTATCCATGTACTCGTAAACTTTTCGGTGAGTCTCGTAGCTTCTTTTTCGACAAAAACATCGTCGTTTGATGTAGCCGGTTTACACGATCGTGTCCACGGGTTCTAAATTCAATTAGTAAATAATGTTGTGCCCGACTCTTTCGATGGCTTTGACTAGCCTTGCTGATTCTCGATCGTTACATGACTTAAACGCGGAAAAAGTCTTATCGATGGCTTCTCTGAGTTGCTCATGTGACCCACAGACAGAGGAGACCTCCTTTTGCTTCAATCTCTAGTGAGTCTCTTCCCGGTATGATTTATCCGTGTTTCTCATCTCGATGATCTGCGTTTACTACAGTGGTTTTGCTTGAGCATATGCTGCTCGTTGGTGACATAGGACGCATTCTGTCTGAAAGAATCGTCGAAAAGAAACTGGTACAACTTAACAGTGACTAGGATGATATCAACCATGATCTATACAAGATAGTCGAGAGTTAAAATCTGAAAGCAACTCATGCCGATATTGGTAGGCTCTGAAGTGAATACTACAAATTTAAAATCCAGGTATTTGGTATCGCTAATCGACGAAGTGAACTCCAGAAGATTATTTCCATTTTCCGTAGTTCCGTTATACATAGGCATCTGCACTTGTTTCTTGCCTGATGACATCGATTCTCTAGATAAGTACGCGCTGTGTTTCTGCCATACATCCAAGCAGTTGAAATTTCCAGATGGAAACCAGCATGGGAAGCTGTATATGCATTCCAAAAATTAGAAATCACTACAGCGATTGCCTTCTTGAGGGCGTTATTACTCTCGAAAAAAATGCTGGTAGTATAGTATATAAGCCATGTTAAAGGCATCATAGTCGGACGACGAAGAGACATCAAATCCCCATAGATTTCCTGTCTCCACGGGTAACACCGGAATGAAGCCATTGGTTTTGTTTGACGCTTCTCTTGTCCACCTACTATTCCGTCGTCGCCTTAGTGTCAAGCACAGGAGGATAGTCTGCAATTCCTAGTCGTGTTCCTACTGACAAAAGCTCGTTTTCAGTAAGGGTTATCTCGACTTTTGTTGACTGAATTTTTCACGATTCCATCACTGGCTGAGATCATCGCTCAGGCTAGTTGTCGTGAGAAGACCCGTTATCGCGTTTCCCGACATGGCTCTCGATCCAGTCATGGTACCTCCAGGAGTGGATAATTTAGCATTTCCAAACGAGTTGAGCTGAGAATTCGAGACTGATTGAGTGTTTTCGCTGAAATGTCACGTCGGGTGAAGTCCGTACAGCTTCTGGTTTCCCATTGTTGTCGTTATGTCGTTTTGGTTATCGTTGATGTCTACCAAATAGTAGTAACCGGAGTTGTTGACGTGGAGAGCAACCACCGTTTAAATCACGATATGCGTGTAATTTCCACTAGCATATTTTGAATAATGGATTATTGTTGTTGTTGTTGTTGTTGTTGGGCTTAACGCCATTTTTCAGCACACGATAGGCTATTCATGGCGGCCAGTATTAATGGTGGAGGAAGAAACCGGAAAATCACCGGAAAGAACCACCGACCCACGAGAAGCTACTGGCAAGCTTTCTCACATATCCACATTCGCCGAATCCTAGACTAGAACCCACGCAGACAGAGGTGAGATGGCAGTGATCCGTAACGGACAGCGCTTTATACCACTCGGCCACTCTGGGCCCCAATGGATTATTGAAGATCTTGGATAACAACAAATGTGAAGTCGCAACCTGTTGCTACTTTGCTGACTACAAGCAAAGAAAATCAGGCGAAAAATCTTGGAAGACAGCGTCACGTGCAACGAAATCCAATTAAGATCGAAAGAAAATCATCTTACTGGAATACAATTGACAAATATATATTTTCTGGTAATAATGATGAAAACCTTTGTGTGTTGTTTCTTCAGAACCAAACAGAATAAAATTATCTTAAAATAAAAAATTATTAGTAGTACCGATATGGATTCCAATGAAACTGCACTTGTCTCGTTATTTTTAGTCATGAATTTGCGAAAGTTCAAGGCAATATTATTTCCCAATGCAGGTTACCTTGATTTTTCCACTACCTACAAGTCCATCTAGCTTTCTATCTAAACAACAAGCTACAAAACATCAAGGTGTTCCTACAAATCAACATTTTCACCCATCACTGTATTTTCCCTCTTAGCATCAGTATTAAATTTCCTATTGTTTTACAGTGGACAGGAATCGAAATGGAAAGAGATAGCTGGTTACCTTGATACATATTATGATAAAGACATGGTAACAAAAGGTTGTGTTCTTCCACACATCGCCTTAAAATTTGTACCAGACGTACATGTATCAGCCGTACCAAAAGGATTAAGTTTAGAGTTCGTTACTTAGGTGGCGCTCACCAGTTATTATGTACTTTTGAGAGAGTGATGTATGTAAGGTGAAGTTGTTTGCATTTTGAACATGCACAGTGGAGAGAATGTTGGCATACCTATATACTACTTTCATGTAATGTGGATGAAATTTCTTTGGATATTGTACTTTTGGAAATTTAAAATGAGCTTAGGACACTGCTAACTAAAATGACTGCTCCCTTGTGCTCCAAAAATCAACCAAAATTTGTCTAAAGTACACTATTCTTGGCAGCTATTAAAATATGGAAAATGAATTTTGCCAAACTAGATAATACCAGCTTCTAAAAGTGCAATGACTGAATTACCAAATACATAAAATGTAAAAAAAAGTTATCGGCTCTTTTTTTTCCAATTTACCTCTGAAGTTTGAGAAGTGAAAATGAGCAAGTAGAGCTAGCACTTTTTTGAAAGGTACACATCTGCAGTAAGGTCAAGCTGTATACTCTCTAACCCATATTACACCCATTAATCATACATCAAAATAAAGGGAATTAAAGGTTCTTTGAACAATATCTAAGATATACAAAGTCTCTTTTAAAACACCAGTACAACTAGTGAGGAAACCCGGGAAAACTCTTTTTCTTTAAAATTGCTAAATACGAAACTGTAGAGCGCCACCTTAAAAAGAAAACACAAAAAATCTATTTCACGAGGTATTGACATTCTTGCGTTGTCTAGCCTGAATAATCAAGAACGACAACTCAGACAATATCTCTTCAGTTCTACAAAATACTTATTGCAAGGAAGTGATCGTTTGTATTGGTAACGTAAGTATTTAAGAACAAAAGCAGCAATTTTTAATTGTTTTATCTTCTTGTTCATTATTAGGTACGTTTATCTTTATTCGATGATCCATCATTGAGGAATCTTAGATAAAATATTCATTTGAATCTGGATGAATAAAATATATTTCATTTGACAAAATAAGGTTAAGGAGGAAGTAAATTATTAGGTTGATACGTAAATAAAATATATGGGATTGTTCAGGTTTATTGATTGAAACTTGAAAATGTACATAGGCGCTTTTTGGTTACTTGTGTTTGGTAAAGTTGCTAGTATCAATTGGGTTGTGACAGCTATGATAAAATCTTAATCTCTCTCTCTCTCTCTCTCTCTCTCTCTCTCTCTCTCTCTCTCTCTCTCTCTCTCTCTCTCTCTCTCTCTCTCTCGTGAAATTAAACAATGGCCAATAGAGCGCTGAACATTTTCCATTCTCATTAAAACAAAGTTATTATAAAACGTATCGACAATATGTAGCTATCATCAGATCAAAATGAAAGCGAGCATTAATAGAGAAAGCGATCTCTTCTTTACCGCCTTCGGAAGTTTAATGAAACGCTTTTTTCCTCCAAATTGTCACTTTTTCAATAGATGGTTCAAAACAATGTATTGAAGTATATGCTCCGACGTGAAACATGTCGACAGACAGTACTTATTTAAAAAGAACGTTGTCAAGTGGATTCTCATGTGATCTGATACGAGAGAAGGCATGACAAACACATTGATAAATTCATGTAGTTAAACCAGACTGAGATTTTATTTACTCTAGAAAGTACATGATGCAAACTGACGTTGTGGTTTATCGTATTATATAGAGGTTTAATTTTCCCAACACTTTAAAGCGAGATTTTGGGATTCTCCCTTATCACCAGCGCATTCGTCTGCCTGTAACTATATCTCCTCCTATACCGCTGGGTAGAATTTTACTAAGCTTGGTACATAATTTGTCCAAGTGACAGCCATGCACGAAACGGTATATTAATTGGGCCAGCTATGAAACAGCTACAAATTTGTTAAAAGATGTTTTCTTATAATGAAAAACAAACTATATATATATATATATATATATATATATATATATATATATATATATATATATATATATATATATATATATATATATATATATATATATATATATATACATATATATATATATATATATATATATATATATATATATATATAGTGATACTGGTACAGCAATATCGTAGACATGCACAGCTTCCTCTCTGTGTCCTTTGAAAAGGCGCTGACATTAAATTTCCTCGGCATAATATTGACAGTAATGTGTTTACACTTTCCTTAAAACAAAAATAACAACAAAATCCCCACCAAAGTAACTCGCATTTATAGAATATTGTGCAATGAAATTATAATAAAACGACAGAAACAGATAGATAGATAGATAGATAGATAGATAGATAGATAGATAGATAGATAGATAGATAGATAGATAGATAGATAGATAGATAGATAGATAGATAGATAGACAGATAGATGGATGGATGGATGGATGGATGGATGGATGGATGGATGGATGGATGGATGGATGGATGGATGGATGGATGAATGGATGGATAGGTAGGTAGGTAGGTAGATAGGGAGGTAGGTAGATAGATAGATAGATAGATAGATAGATAGATAGATAGATAGATAGATAGATAGATAGATAGATAGATAGATAGATAGATAGATAGATAGATAGATAGATAGATAGATAGATAGATAGATAGTTAGATGGATGGATGGATGGATGGATGGATGGATGGATGGATGGATGGATGGATGGATGGATGGATGGATGGATGGATAGATAGATAGATAGATAGATAGATAGATAGATAGATAGATAGATAGATAGATAGATAGATAGATAGATAGATAGATAGATTAAATCCATGTTCAATATCATTATACCAGAAAGATGGCTAAACGAGGTGCTGACGCTTTGCTTGTGGTTGCCATCGACTTTGGGACGACATATTCCGGGTACGCGTTCCAATTCAAGCACGAATTTGCTAACGACCCGACAAAAATTTCTTCACCCCAGGCATGGAATGGTGGGAAAAGTAATTTGATGTCACTGAAAACTGCAACCATTCTTCTGCTGAACGAAAAGAAGGAAATTAAAAGTTTTGGATTCGAAGCAGAGGATATGTATGCCAATATATGCATGGATGGAAAAATCGACAAGTATTACTATTTCCGCCGATTTAAGATGAAGCTACAAGAAGAGGTAGGTCTTTTTGAAAGAGTAATCAAGCAGAGTGCGTTTTGGCAATGACCAAGTTCATTTCTTATACCAAGAATTAATGAATAAAACACTTTATTCTTAACTAGAGAAGCCGGTAATGTAGCAATAAAGATGACAGTAGAATGCTCGCCAGCTTCTTTCAGTGTACGAACTGCAAGTTAATACAATTCCTATTTCAAACCAGACCCTCTCACACACGTCTCATACTCTTTAATTCTTTTAATCGAAACATTGACTTTAGTCTATCACATCCAAGGTCACCAAACAACCGACACTTACCAACGGTGACACCTGGGTCTTGGTTACAGTCATCCGAATAGTCAGCAGCGCCCAACATTATTTAGATTTATTTTATAGCATGTTGGCATACACGGAAGCAATGTTACATAGAAACATAATTTGACGCAACCATAAAAGTGCTGTGATACCTCGACTATGGTAAAGCCATTTGAAAAAATGTTTCGAGAGTTTATCATGGATATTTATTGTTTACTGTGGAATCTGATTTCCTTCTGTAAGAACTATTCATTACAATGTTCATGTGTTAAAAGAAACAAGAAAATGGGAAAAAAAACAACTGCTAGATAATTAAGCACAGTTGACGTAATTAAGTACACTATACACTAGCCAAACATTGTGAAAGGTGCAATTCTTGAACAGTTTTGGAAGATATCCTTTAAGGACAAACAGTACTAATTGAACTGAAAAATGGGAACAAGCCTGGAAATGGGTGAACATTAAATATAGAATATACGAATTTGACTGACCAGGATTGGTTAATAATGTAGGTTAAGTTTTAGGAAAAAGTATCTTTTGAGACCTTATACTAGTTGAAAGTGAATAAAAATAGAGACACTGTTTTATTGATGGAATTTCATTACTTTAATAGTCTTGAGTTTGGAAGACTCATAACTAAAATTAGCACCTGCTTCATTGGTGCGGAACTGAAAGCACATGTCTTAAACATATGCAGGTCCAGAAAATGCCGCTGCTCATATCCTTTCCTCTACACAGAAGCTGACTTTCAGGTTTCATCTATACTGATAGATATGGATTTGATCATGAACACTCAAAACTTTTAAGTTATTGAATTTTTAATATCATGGAGTTTGCATGGATTTACTATGGGAACTGAATTAGTACCGTGATTCATTAACTGATCAACCCTGTCCATTCTTACCTACCTATACTTCACCAACTACTCAACACAGTTTCTTCTTAGATGCATGTATGCATGTATGTAAGAATGCATGTATGCATGTACTTAAGTATGTACGTATGCATGTATGTACGTATGTATGCATGTACGTAAGTAAGCATGAATGCACGTATGTATGTATGTAAGTATGCATGTATGTACGTAAGTATGTAAGTTTGACCCACTCCTCAGGGCAAAAACGGTTACATAGTGCCATCAATAGCAAAATTTTAAACGTTTTTAGAAACATTAAAGAGAGAGAGAGAGAGAGAGAGAGAGAGAGAGAGAGAGAGAGAGAGAGAGAGAGAGAGAGAGAGAGAGAGAGAGAGAGAGAGGAAGAGAGAATTTTCATTTTATATTGTCTTTGAGATTAGACCATGCCCTTAAACATGGTGAACGGTCACGTGACTATTTGTTTTCTTATATTCAACTTAATCTTATTTATAACGTACATTTAAGAAAACGTCCGAAGTATGAGCAATTTGCTAATAAAACACAATCTTATTGTCTCTATACACTGGGGAATCAGCTATAACTGTTTATGCAACATGAGTTACGGTCCTTGCACTCCCCCATAATCAGTTTCGGCCTAAGGATGACATAGCAAGGACTGAAAGTTATCTTCAGAGAGAGAGAGAGAGAGAGAGAGAGAGAGAGAGAGAGAGAGAGAGAGAGAGAGAGAGAGAGAGAGAGAGAGAGAGAGAGAGAGAGAGAGAGAGAGAGAGCACTATTCGACCTGATACAAGTATTGTCGATAACTCACCCTAAAGAAAATTATAGCTATTATTTATTTCATGCTATCATGGTCATATTTTGTTTCGATTAAAATGTGGCTTCATTTCTCAAATAGTAACCTCTCCATGTCATCCACACATCCTCGAAATTCTTTAAATAGAACAGTGTCTGAATAAAAGAAACATTTTTTCTCATGTTATAAAAATCATTACCAGCATATGTAGCTTCTCTCATGTGAGCTATCTTTTTAAATTTCAGGGTTTGAAGAAAACCTCCTTGATAGAAGATGAGACAGGTAAGAAGCTGCCCGCCATTGACGTATTCTCCCTGTCAATAAGGAGCTTGAAAAAGCATTTGACCCAGATGTTAGAGAAACGGGGAACAGGAGTCAAGGACACGGAGATCCATTGGGTACTAACTGTTCCTGCCATTTGGAGTGACGCCGCCAAACAGTTCATGAGAGAGGCCGCGGAAAAGGTATAGCAATTTTGTCTGACAACAACTTTTGAAAACTTAAAACATATATTTGGCTGCCCAGTATGGTGGTATAGTTAGTTTAAAATTGTAATTCTTTCGCATATGTCTTTTAGCTCAGCTTCGATTCCATTATGTTCGTCATGATTTTCAGAGAAAAACAGTTAATATCACAGCACTTTTCATGTTAAAAATAGGCTGGGATTCTATCCAGTCAGCTATGCATAGCCCTGGAACCGGAAGCTGCATCAGTGTTCTGCCAATATCTTCCAGTAGACAAATTCAGCTCTCTAGGTGGGAATGTACACTTTACTGCCTCACCTCCCGGGACCAAGTACATGGTTGTGGATCTTGGAGGTATGGTAACTAATATGATACCGGAAGTTAATTATCTACAGCAATGCTCTTCAGAAACACACACACACATACACACACATACACACACACACACACACACACACACACACATATATATATATATATATATATATATATATATATATATATATATATATATATATATATATGAGTAAATATAATCACAAAAATAAAAGAGCAAATTTAGCTGTCATCTTGATGAGGAAAAGTGGGTAACTATTTTAGCTGTGCATAAAGAATGTTCAAAATATAATTATATTTATTGAAAGCAAAATGAATTCGTTTGTGAATTATTGTAAGTTATGATAAACGAGCTCAGATTCGGCGAAATCAGGATATGGTGAAGTACTGATTTACGCATGAATTAAAGAATTACCATTATATTCATTTTCGCTTGCACAAGCTTTTCCATAGGTAACATTTTTACCAGTTTTTGTTGTTTCGTTATAAACGGTTCACTTGCGCCAGTATTCAGATGTTTCGTAAAGTACGGTATAAAACTCAGTAAGCAAATGGCCAAATTTGGTTATTACCTCATATGGACAATATTAGGTAGGAAATACTTATTGGGGTGTATCTGAAAATTAAGTGAATTCTTTATACATGCATATGTGAGCGTAGTATTGGCAGTTTTAATTATTGCACTATTTCCAATCTTTCTTAATACGACTAAGCGCCATACTGCATTTATATTTATTTTAGGTGGTACTGCTGATATGACGATACATGAGAAACTTCAGCGAGGGGGTCTAAAGGAAGTATGCAAGGCCAGCGGGGGTCCATGGGGAGGGACAGCGGTAGACACGGCATTTCTTCAACTTTTGATCAGCATAGTGGGTGGCCCCGTGATGCACAAATTTATGAAAACGCAGGTTTACGATTACCTTGATTTGCTTAGAGAATTTGAGTCGGCCAAGAGGAATTTCAGTATGGGAACCAAGGACAAAATAAATCTAAAGGTACCATGATATAAATATTTTTAAAACAAATTAAAACTATAAGTAATGTTTTGAACATTTTTAAAGATTTGACATAGCTACCATTTTTACTTGTCTTTAGAACTTCATCATAAATAAGTTCTATTCATCAGAAATATGTTATTGATATAAATATTTTGTTAAAAAGGTAATTAAAATAATACCATAGTCATTGACCAAGTATGAAGTGTGTCAAATGATGTAAATACTTTAAAAATAACACTGGTTAGATAGTTTGACAGGAGATTTTAACAAAACCATTTCCAACAAATGAAAATGTATATTTAATGTTGCAAGGATTAGGCCATTATTATAATTAAAACAATCTATTGCTGGTCAGGGGCAGGTTTTAAAACTATTTTATGGAACTGAGACAACAATCTTTTTATGATATAATTAATTACCAAGCATGTCAACAGCAAAACTAGTCATTAGTCAAACATTTATATTGCTATTTACGTATTATTAAAGTTTCCAGCATCCTTGAATGAAATATGCAAAGAAATGACGGGCAACGACTTAAAATTCTGCGTGGCAGAATCCGTCCATAGCTCCACTGTGACCGTACTCAACGATAAAATTCGTCTTCATCCGGATCTGATGCGTAGCTTGTTCCGCAAAGTAACCGACAACATCATCCGCCATGTTAAGTCAATGCTGTCACAAGGTGCGGGAAGGGAGGTCACTCTGATCCTAATGGTGGGCGGTTTTTCTGAATCTACTTTCGTTCAAGATGTAATGCGTGGAGAGTTTCATGACAAAAATGGATTAAAGGTGATTATCCCAAAAGATGCCGGCATCTCGATTATGAATGGAGCCGTGATATTTGGGCGGAAGCCGGAAACGATCAAATCTAGGGTATTGCGTCACACGTACGGCGTAAAACTCACACCGAAGTTTGAGGACGGAAAGCATCCAGAGAGCAAGAAAGTCATAGTCAATGGAACGGCAAGGTGCCATGGTGTTTTAAAACCTTTCATCACGATGGATACAGAAGTTAAAACGGGCCATCAAGTAATAGAGGTGTACCATACTACTGTTGAGTTCCAAAGCGAAGTCGATCTGGCAGTGTACACGTCACAAGAAAAGGAACCTAAGTTTATCACAGACCCCGGATGTCAGTTTCTTGGAGACCTGAATATCATCATACCAAACCCAACAAAGGAGGAGCGTATTGTGGTGGCTATATTTATATTTGGTGACACAGAGATGAGAGTGGTGGCGATGGAGAAAGACAGTGAAATTCCTTTTATAACGGCTTTCAAAATGACTGAGTGACGTTAGAACGAAAGGCTGAGCATATTGTGCCCTTGCGTGTGTAAAAGAACTGTCCTTTTGATTTTAATATCGTTACGAGGCTCATAAGTAGCCGAAGAACATGCTATATCTGCACTATATCAAAGGTGTGTGTATGTATGTATGTATGTATGTATGTATGTATGTATGTATGTATGTATGTATGTATGTATGTATGTATGTATGTATGTATGTATGTATGTATGTATGTATGTGTGTGTGTTTAATTTGGATTTTTAACGTAGTTTAAAAAAAAATCAGTCATATTTTTAGGATGTCTGCAGTGTGGCAGTTTTTTTAGTGATGTCTATCACTGGCACATCATGCCTCAGACACATAGCACCATTTCCCACCATGAACACATTATCCTGACACCAGGCCGACCAATGCAAACACTAACCTCTTAAAATGAGCACATAGCGAGGCAGCTGCTAGTACTATTTTCTATAAGCCTATGGTATGACTCGGCCGGGATTCAAACCCGTGACCTCCTGCATCTGAAACCGACACTCTAACCACTAGGCAAACATGGCTGTCCCAAGTGTTCAAATATAGGAATAAAACAAATTATCACAGCATATACACAATTAATATAATCCAGCAATTCGCTTTGATATAATATTCTCATATTCATCGTCGATATATATATATATATATATATATATATATATATATATATATATATATATATATATATATATATATATATATATTGTAAACCAGGCAAATATATAAAAACCATAGCATATACACAATTAATATAATCCATCAATTCGCTTTGACATAATATTCTTCTCATATTCATCGTCGATATATATATATATATATATATATATATATATATATATATATATATATATATATATATATATATATATATATATATATATATATATAGTAAACCAGGCAAATGTTTAAAAACCGAACATAAAGAATGCTAGCGGTAAAAGGAGTACTACAACTGATTCTCGTTTCTATTCGATTTTGCAGAAAGACACTTTATTATTTAACAAAATGGTGTCCTCGCTGCTACCAGAATAATGCCAAACATTTTAGAGATCGAAGATAAATTTACAAGCGTCGTGATGATTATTTAAAACTACATGAAATTGTTGGAATATTTTTTAATGAAAAAATACCTGCCCGCTAAGCAACCAGACTGAAACTCTAGTTGCCTCACCCCATAAAAGGCATATATAATACTTCTAATTTAACTTATAGATACGTAACATTTCTCCCGTAGTTAACGTTTGATATTAAATCTTTATTTCTATGTTGTTGAAATTTAGAATTATTTGTATGTTCAGTCTTACTATTTGCATTTATATATATAAACGTTTTCCCTGTTATATATTTTGCACCTACTAAATACAAAAGCAACCTTTTCTGTCTTTAATAAAAAATATTTTTATTTTAGTTATGATACGGTTTTTTTTTCGTTTTGTTTCATCTAATGGAGTTCTTTGTTTTAGAAAGATTTGCCTTATGTTTGGTTATCTCATAAATGCTATACACCTTTAGACAATGTCTAGAAAGATCCTGAATTCACTGTACTCACTATAGGTCTATTCTGGTTTGATGACTCACTGTTTTAAAACATGGTCGAGTCTAAATTTTTGCCAATATATAACTTAGGATGGAGAAAAATATGCAATAAAGAATTTATTTTTGTTACTTTACAAAACTGATTTCGTATAACACATAGTACGTAAGGACAAAACGGGCATTTTGGAATAATACCATGTCTCATGTATGCCACAGTAGCAAGACTCGATTTAAAGTAAATGTCTGTACGTACATAACCAGTGCCTCTGATATTTAATACAGGTACTGAATTAGTGTTCATCTCTTTATTTAAGATTCCTTGGTTTGTTGACATAAGTATTTACAGTTTTTTAGATTTCGATTGCTTAATACGATCTGTGTGAAAAGATAGATTAACGTAAATATTGCAAGAGTAAAAATAAGTAACATCAGAGGTATAGAACTATTCCGCCATCATTTTCTGTTCAAATTAAAATATTTTTGATGATCATTTAGATATGAGCAATTATTTGCTGTATCTTCTTTTAAATTGTAGTACAAATGTACAATTGATGATTATCGTCGAGGCTAACAGTGTGGAAGTAAGGTGCAAGGGGCCAAGGGCGGGTTTTAACACTCAGGCAAAGTTATTTACTCAAGAAACGAGAAACTAAATTGATTGCATTGTTGTAATATGTAGAAAGACAGGAAGCAGTTTCTGCGTTTGCAGAGTTTCTGTACTGGAAAGACACGAATCCCATGTAGTGGCGACGTAAGTGTGTGTGTGTGAGAGAGAGAGAGAGAGAGAGAGAGAGAGAGAGAGAGAGAGAGAGAGAGAGAGAGAGAGAGAGAGAGAGAGAGAGAGAGAGAGAGAGAGAGAGAGAGAGAGAGAGAGAGAGAGAGAGAGAGAGAGAGAGAGAAAGAGAGAGAGAGAGAGAGAGAGAGAGAGAGAGAGAGAGAGAGAGAGAGAGAGAGAGAGAGAGAGAGAGAGAGAGAGAGAGAGAGAGAGAGAGAGAGAGAGAGAGAGAGAGAGAGAGAGAGAGAGAGAGAGAGAGAGAGAGAGAGAGAGAGAGAGAGAGAGAGAGAGAGAGAGAGAGAGAGAGAGAGATTATTTAGATTAATTTCTGAGAGGAAATAAAACAAAGCGAACAATTGTGGATCTTATTCTTTTCAAAAATGTTTCGGTATAGGATCTTTGTTGGATTTTTTACTCGATTGGATTACACGATAACTACATACAATATTAGCGCTTTGCGAAGCTGTGATACAATTCTTTCACAGATGGATAGTTAAATTTTACACTTGCTAAAGAATAATTAAGCAACTATTCCATCATTTCTGAAACTGCTAATGTAATGGACGAAATCTACTATCTTTGCATTTAAATCGATGAAGATAATGCCTTTCACGATCGTTATCGTTATTTAACATTCTGGCCAAAATATTTTGGCGAGTTGATTTGTAAAGAGTACAGTGAGATGTATGGCCTGCATTCTGAGCATCGAACCTGTTCTCCATTTAAAATGCAATAGACCTCCTCCAATATCGAACCTGTTCTCCATTTAAAATGCAATAGACCTGCTTCAATATTTAACCTGTCCTCCATTTAAAATGCAATAGACCTGCTCCAATATCGAACCTCTTCTTAGTTTAAAATTAAAGACCTCCTCCAATATCGAACCTGTTCTCCATTTAAAATACAATAGACCTGCTCCAATATCGAACCTGTTCTCCATTTAAAATGCAATAGACCTGCTCCAATATCGAACCTGTTCTTCATTTAAAATTCAAGAAATTCCTCCAATATCGAACTTGTTCTTCATTTAAAATTCAATAGACCTCCTCCAATATCGAACCTGTCCTCCATTTAAAATGCAATAGACCTGCTCCAATATCGAACCTGTTCTTCATTTAAAATTCAAGACCTCCTCCAATATCGAACCTGTTCTCCATTTAAAATTCAATAGACCTGCTCCAATATCGATCCTGTTCTCCATTTAAAATTCAATCGACCTTCAATATCGAACCTGTTCTCCATTTAAAATGCAATAGACCTGTTCCAATATCGAACCTGTTCTTCATTTAAAATTCAAGACCTCCTCCAATATCGAACCTGTTCTCCATTTAAAATTAAATAGACCTGCTCCAATATCGAACCTGTTCTCCATTTAAAATGAAATAGACCTGCTCCAATATCGAACCTGTTCTCAATTTAAAATTCAAGAGACCTCCTACAATATCGAACCTGTTCTCCATTTAAAATTCAATAGACCTGCTCCAATATCTAACATGTTCTCCATTTAAAATTCAACACATAATATTTTGCATACTGATATTATAAACATATTGAACGTCAACATTTCAACATATTAGCATGAACACCAATCAATTGCATATTAATTTACAAACCGGATATTTCTCAACAATATCTATCTATCTATCTATCTATCTATCTATCTATCTATCTATCTATCTATCTATCTATCTATCTATCTATCTATCTATCTATCTATCTATCTATCTATCTATCTATCTATCTATCTATCTATCTATCTATCTATCTATCTATCTATCTATCTATCTATCTATCTATCTATCTATCTATCTATCTATCTATCTATCTATCTATCTATCTATCTATCTATCTATCTATCTATCTATCTATCTATCTATCTATCTATCTATCTATCTATCTATCTACCATGATAAGAAAACTCTGCTTGTTGTTTAGATGTTTTCTATCATAACCTTCTTCTCGTGTCTAGTTACGAGAAGGTAGAAAGTTCAGCGTTCATAAGAATAAGGTGTCACTTATGATGGTGTAGATACGGTTACATCTTTTTGGGGAGAAGCTTTGGTTACGAGAAGGTACCAAGAATCTGTAAGAAATAGACGTGACACTCTTTTGAGCCTGGAATCACACTTTATTGACATATATATATATATATATATATATATATATATATATATATATATATATATATATATATATATATATATTCTAAAGATACAACATGTAAATTTATTTATGCTGAAACTTCATACAATACATATTACAATACTTATTAAATAGTTCTTCCACAATCTAGTATTTCATTTGTCCATTCATTTTTCTGTATTTTTGAATACAAGTGATTTAAATATTCAAAGAGCCTAAAATTCAATAACTGTAATAAATGTATTTTATTTTATTTATTTTAAGGTAAAGACCTGAAAAAGATCTGTGAATGTTATACTTATCATTTAAAGAATATATATTTATTCTCAATTAATTATAACATGAAGCTAGTAATATTTCAAACAAATACTAATGAACATCGAAGCTGTAAAATATTTCATTATATTATGATTGTGGAAGAAGGGAACTCAATAATATTATATTATAAATTCAATGAACATCAATTCAGTAAAATATTAAATTAGTAAAATATTTCATAGTAGAAAAGGGAACTCACTATTACATTATATTGATGAAATAAAAATAATTCAGAAGAATACCACAACTCACTATAAAATCTTTAACTTCCAAAAGCGAGTATAAAGCATAATTTTCTTACCTGTAAGAAATAGACGTGACACTCTTTTGAGCCTGGAATCGCACTGAGACCAAAGCAGCCCAAAGCCTTTTTTATATTCTAGAGGCTGCCTTATCACGAGTGTTTCATCCAAGGTCAAACGATGTCTGTCTGAAAATCACACGTGCTTCTTGCGTGCTAGTCAAGGACAGCTTTAACTTTATATCAAGTTGGGGGGGAAGGTAGCGAGTTAGTTTTTGGATAGTATTTTTCCGAAGTAACGACCTTTTGGATCATACATTGTCCATAACCTTCCAGTTGTAAGTGGTCATTCACATTGTGAACTTAATTAATTTAATTAAATCCCTAGGGTGATTATCAATTACTTTGTTCCCAACATCACAACGCAATTTCATAAGGTTTTATTGATTGAATGGTGAGATAGAACATTATTCGGCTTCTATCCGATGGTGAACTATTGAACTGGCTTATTAATTAGGCTTTTTCCATTACCAAGTGAAAGCTCAGGAAACAATAATAATGCTTAATCTAAATTCATTTCAATGTCCTCATTATATTCAGGATATGAATTATTGATTGAGCCACGCTTCTCCTACAATCCAAATCAATATCAAAGCACTATCTTAAATTTGGATGTTTTTGTCTTCCAATAACTAGAGATTTCAATATGTTGTACACAAATTAATGTTTTCGTTTCTTTCTTTTAAAATTGATATCTTGATAATACCTCTTGGTTAAATTAGCCGTGACCTCGAGGCTAGTAAAAAAAAAAGTATACGAGGAAGAAGAAAGAAAAAATATTAAAAATCAAAAATTACAATGCTTAGGTAGATGAAAAAATTACAATGCATTGGTAAGTTGATAAATTGCAAAAAGGCAATGAGAACAATGTTCATTGCAGTACATATTGTGAAATTCAAAAAAGAATACAATAAAATGTATAATAATCAATTAACTATAAGGTACATTGACAATGCGTCAGAATGATAAAAGATACATAGAAAAATGTACCATAAAATGTGTAATAAGGAGCCAATATAAATTGAAAAAGAGATTACAATGACACAAAGGAAGTAAAAGTATTAAAAAGACCAAAATACAATGCACTAACAAAAGTTAAGAAATAGGAAAAGACAACAATTTACCGTGTAGTACCTCGATGAGGAATGAAGAAAAACAATATATTAAGAAAACATTAAAATATGCAATGTGACAGGATAATACGTAATGTGACGTCAGTATGGTAAAGAAAGGATCTTATTCAAGGCAATCTTACGAAAACACAATTGACACATTCAATGAAATTCAAGTACAATAGTGAGTTCTGCAATGAAGGAAAAAAATATGTTTCTTTTATATTATTATTATTTATGGTTTATATTGGTTTTTTATATATTATGTTTGGGTTTTTTATACGATAAATTACCCCTTTTGTTATTATTTTATTATTATTTCTATTTTATTTTAAATAACGTCAGCAGAACATAATTAAGATTGCTGTGTAAGCGCTAGGTTAGTCGGTGAAGTCAGTAACTTCTGTTAATTTATCTGAACAATTATATTCCGTTAAATGTCATTGACTTAGGATCATGCGCTTAATAGAACGGCGTGTTCGTAATATTGAAGTGATACTCCTTATTAATAGGATATGAATTATGACTTCCCAATATATTATTTCATACATGAGACAACTAATATTTTAATTTACGAAGATATCTAAAATGTGTGGCATAATGCAGTATGATCTCTTGTAAACCAAGTAACTGTATAATGTTTATTCGTGATGCTTTCATTAAACTAGAATTAATTGATACGTCTTGAATGTCATCTGGACATCTGAGGTATGTAGCGCAATATATAGGTCACGATGTTTACGTGTTGCTATAAAATACATAAACAACGATGCGGATTCCTTGGCGGTCTGGAATAACATATGTAATCGATAGATACGATCGTTCAATTTGATTCATAAATTCCATTAAACATGCTGTGAAATCAGTATAGCAAGTGAACTCGCCTGCTGAAAATTTCGCTGTATGACTAATTTGCTGAGTCTCAACCGTTTGAGCTGCAATCCTTTCTTCTTTTTTCTAATATTCTTCACGAATATTTCGACAATAGCAAGCATCGCTTGTTCTAATAGTATAAGCGGTTTTGAGTTTGGACCAATTGCTGTTAACATGTTCTAATTCTATTAGCAACTTGTCAGGTATAGGAGAAGAAATCATATCGAGCAATATTACCGAAAATTTAAGTTTCATTATTCTGTTGCTTTAGCATATTTGTATAACTTGCTAAATGTCGTGATGTTTTCATTGTCAGCATTCTAAATAGATATTTACCTATTTTATCAATGAAGGCAAAACTTCTCTCATGATACATTTGAAGAATGCAAAACACCTTTCTGAATTAACCAATTCATTAATGAGATTGGTATATTAAACTGCATATTCATTGTAATTCGTATTGACTTTAAGTGTGAAAGAATATCATTTATGTAGCTACTTTTGACATCTCTGTGTCAATATTCGATAAATTTGACTGAATAATTCCTTAAAAGCCTGATTTGAAAGTGCGAATCCACTTATCGGCTGAATTATAAAGCAGTGGGAGTGGCTAGATATAACATTTAGCGTAAATTGATTTTGTTCTGTTACTGCGGATTCTGAATTCAGAGTTAAAAAAAGAATATAATCCTACGAACCAAATCCATATTCCATCCATACCCTAAAGAAAAAGAAAGAGGTTGAGAGGTTTGGATATCCAGAAAGAAGAAAACGAGATAGAAGGTATGAAGAAAGAATGGAATGAAGGATAGGACTATAATCATTTCTCCTATTTACTAACAAATTTTCTTCTGAATTTCGTATTGAATTCAATTACGAAATATTCGACCTAGTCGTGTACGACGTGTATTCGATTGTGTGCGATTTGTAGGTGTACATAATCTATGCTAATACTAGTCCTGTAGGACGAGTATAAAAAGTCAATATCAGCTTGTAGTTCTTGGTTTCTTTATTTTTTTTAAATGTTATTTTACTCTTTTTTGTTATTTTTTGATTTATTTTTTTATTTTGCATAACATCCAAAGAACATATTTATCAGTGACTACGGTTATTATTTTGCTTCAGCGAAGTGTTGTAAAAAGAACTCTCATTATTATGGATAGTACTTGTAAACCAATATTGAATTTATCTTTTTATTGCATACATAATATCATTAAATACCAGCGACATTGAGGTAAGAATGTTTGCTTAGAGAACCTTGCAAGAATTTGGTATTAATCAAGAGTAATGAAGGTGAAAATGTTAGTGTTATGTTAATTCTACTCTAATAACCATCACGTATGTTCATTTGCTATCAAATCTTGACCTGTGTGTGTATGAAATTGCATTTAATCGAACCTATGAGCAGTAAGTGAAAATATCATTAAAATCGTAAAACTGAATCGACATGATTTAGTGCATCATTAAATTTGTAAAACTGAGCGTGTATTACTAACATTACCTATGACGTACGAAAGGGAATGCATCACCGTTATCGTTTCAAACAAACTTTACTCAGAAGTTGATCATATGCAGGCAATAGCTGCTCAAAATGCAATATGCATTCAAAAATTCAATATGCAGAGCAATCTCTCTGCGTTAAAAATTCAATATGCAGGCCGTTAGCTGCTACAAAACTCTGTGTTGAACAATCGCTCAGACACTTGAACTATAGAAAAACGTACATAATAACACTACAACATCATTTGATGCTGCAAAACCATAGAAGGAAACTCTCTTCTGACTGGTTTGAATACATTAGAGCCGTACCTTTGGCGTATTGCCAAGACAATACCATATAGTATGCATTATGGTATACATTCATATGATTTCATATGAAACACGTAAGAGAAATTCTCAATAACATTATCGAACACCATTGAGCTAACAAAACAAACAACTTCTGCATCAATATTTGAAACGGCATAGCGAAAAGTATAATGCCCCTTAAGATAGGTAAATACGGTACGATCTATTATGTGTGATAGTAGCGAGACATGTATAATGTAATTTGAAGTGTCAAGATGAGTAGGTTTGATGTTTGATATAAATGCTTAGTGCATGGAATGAAACTTAAAGGTTCATTCACACTATATGTAGTAGAAATCTTAGCAACTCTGATGTATGTTAATGACAGTAAGTATAACAATGTTATTACTCAATAAAAATTGAAATATATTATCATTTAGATTAGTGTTATTAATCGTTTGAAATTTACGCACTAACTTTCATGTTAATGACAGTAAGTATAACAATGTTATTTACTCAATAAAAATGAAATATAGCATAAGTTAGATTAGTGTTGTTAATCGTTTGAAATTAACGCACTAACTTTCAATTTGTCTTTTAAAAAAAATCAAAATAAGAGATAGAAAAATCACACCTTTATGTGATATACCACAGTGAAGAAATATTCTTGATATGAACAAATAGCAAACAATACATCTATTGTCTCTAATACCGAAAGAGTTCAAAATGTTAAAGTCACTTTCACTGGGAAGGAGACTGTTAATGCTGTAGTCGCTGATCTGTGAGAGCGTAGATGTCGCTGCAATTAATTTTGGGTTGTAGTTAAGTCAAATTTGGAGCTGAACTTAGCACTGTATGCATTCAGAATGTCGTAGTCTCAGGTGTTACTGGAAAAAGAATTCTCATAGGCGATGTATGCATTTTATGTTGCGATCCTCTCATAGTTGTAATCATATTCGTTCCGTTGTGATATTTCTGGTTGCTGTAGTTTCTAAAATGAGTGAGCTGGGTTTTCTCTTTGGAATATGGCGGCGCTGTCGCTTCTGGAGTTGATGTAGCATAGCCGGGCGGAGTGAAGTCTAATGGTGTTAAGAGAGGTGCGGTTGCGGATGTTATCAGTCTCGCAGAGCCAGGCGAAGGAAAGTCTGATGGTGTTAAGAGTTTCGGCAATAGTCTATTTCTTAGATAATAATTCATGACACTTATTCTTGTTATTCGCCACCACTATATTATGAAGAGATCTTTCCAATTCAATAACTGTAAGGAATGTCATTTTCCACCACTTTTATTCAATAACTGTAAGGAATGTCATTTTCCACCACTTCAATTCAATAACTGTAAGGAATGTCATTTTCCACCACTTCAATTCAATAACTGTAAGGAATGTATTTTATTTTATTTTTTTGTAAGGTAAAGACCTGAAAAAGATCTGTGAATGTTATACTTATTTTTTATAGAATATATATTTATTCTCAGTTAAATTATAACATGAAGCTAGTAATTATTTCAAACAAATACTAATGAACATCGAAGCTGTAAAATATTTCATTATATTATGATTGTGGAAGAAGGGAACTCAATAATATTATATTATAAATTCAATGAACATCAATTCAGTAAAATATTAAATTAGTAAAATATTTCATAGTAGAAAAGGGAACTCACTATTACATTATATTGATGAAATAAAAATAATTCAGAAGAATACCACAACTCACTATAAAATCTTTAACTTCCAAAAGCGAGTATAAAGCATAATTTTCTTACCTGTAAGAAATAGACGTGACACTCTTTTGAGTCTGGAATCCCACTGAGACCAAAGCAGCCCAAAGCCTTTTTTATATTCTAGAGGCTGCCTTATCACGAGTGTTTCATCCAAGGTCAAACGATGTCTGTCTGAAAATCACGCGTGCTTCTTGCATGCTAGTCAAGGACAGCTTTAACTTTATATCAAGTTTGGGGGGGGGGAGATAGAGAGTTAGTTTGTGGATAGTATTTTTCCGAAGTAACGACCTTTTGGTTCATACATTGTCCATAACCTTCCAGTTGTAAGTGGTCATTCACATTGTGAACTTAATTAATTTAATTAATTCCCTAGGGTGATTATCAATTACTTTGTTCCCAACATCACAACGCAATTTCATAAGGTTTTATTGATTGAATGGTGAGATAGAACATTATTCGGCTTCTATCCGATGGTGAGCTATTGAACTGGCTTATTAATTAGGCTTTTTCCATTACCAAGTGAAAGCTGAGGAAACAATGATGATGCTTAATTGAAATTCATTTCAATATCCTCATTATATTCAGGATATGAATTATTTATTGGGCCACGCTTCTCCTACAATCCAAATCAATATCAAAGCACTATCTTAAATTTGAATGTTTTTGTCTTCCAATAACTAGAGATTTCAATATGTTGTACACAAATTAATGTTTTCATTTCTTTCTTTAAAAATTGATATCTATCTATCTATCTATCTATCTATCTATCTATCTATCTATCTATCTATCTATCTATCTATCTATCTATCTATCTATCTATCCATCCATCCATCCATCCATCCATCCATCCATCCATCCATCCATCCATCCATCCATCCATCCATCCATCCATCCATCCATCCATCCATCCATCCATCCACCCACCCACCCACCCACCCACCCACCTATCTATCTATCTATCTATCTATCTATCTATCTATCTATCTATCTATCTATCTATCGATCGATCGATAGATCGATAGATAGATAGATATTGTTGATGATAGATATTGATAATGGCATTGTTGAGTGACTTAGTACTCATTTAATATAAAATGTGCATTCTATCACCTTTTGTCTGTTTGGTATATATTTATAATTCTTTGTAATACAAAAATCCTATATACCTTGATTTCTTTCATAGGAATCTGGGACGACTGTGCATATATATGAGAATTATTTACCAGGTCGTTATGTGAGTGTGTCTGCTACGCACAAGCTTGTATAACACCTACTCAGTGCCATCACTTTTTGGTGATGCATGCTTAGTCGTGGCGGTATATGGGCTGGCAAGTCGATGAGTGCCGTTTACTCACGGACCTGGGTTCGAAACTCGGTAGAGTACGAATTTAATTTCTCTAACCTGTATGATAGTATTGCTTGTATTTTACTCTCTCTCTCTCTCTCTCTCTCTCTCTCTCTCTCTATATATATATATATATATATATATATATATATATATATATATATATATATATATATATATATATATATATATAAAGAATACAAATCATATGGCGAATAACAACCCTCTCAAGCGTACTGGATCCACCAAGGGATCACGTTTGTCAGGGATTAATTAAAATAGATGCAATAAACTGACGACGAACAGTACGAAACTAGTAACTAACTAGCCTAAGCGCTTTCGACTCTTAATGAGTCTTTTTCAAAGGCAAATACAAAACATAGTTACGACAAACAAATAAACACAAAAACGTTGCGTTTGTAAACCTCTACATTTCTATCTTCACATGTGCTAAAACTATAAATACAACCAGCTTGTATAGACTAGTTGCGGAAACTGAAAACGTTGTATAATTCCCTAAAAGTCTACAAGCCAAAGCGACATCTATTTTTACTTTGTGTACATATGTAACGCAGATTATATCCCGGATATTTGGTTCTATACCGGTTATTCTTATAGTAAAAATTGAAGGATAAGAAGATTTAGAAAATGTTAAATTCTACTAGGGCATAGTTTTCATTTTCTAGTCTTCTTGGTTTAGACCGCTTGGTTTCAATGTTCTAAGGCGGCGTATCCAGTATGATTCCTTTTCCTTCCTGGTTTCGGAACTCCAGCTGTGGTTGTTGGCAATAGCGATAAGTATTATATCACTGAAAGTGTGGCCAGGGGAGGAGAAGTGTTCTGCGACCGGGCTTCTGTACAGCTTTTTTGTCATCCAATCAGATCTATGAAGGTTTATCCTTATGTGTAGCTTTTCAGTTTCTCCCACGTACTGAAGGCCACAGATCTTACATGTGATGAGATAAATCACATTCTCTGTTTTGCACGTTTTGTTTGGACCATGTATGTTTAGTTATTCTTTAGTCACTGTGCTACTGAATGTCTTGGTCTCTATCATATGTTGACAGGTTTTGCATCTTTTATCGCCACAGGGTCCAGATTGACTAGGTTGGTTTTGACTAGCGATTGTTGTTAGCTTGGCCCTGACTAGGATGTCCTTTAGGTTTTTGGTCTCCGGTAAGCTACTACAGGTTTGTTCGGAAGTATTAGGTTTAGTATGTCTGACGATTGCACGGTTGGCCAGTGGTTTGCGATGATTTTACCTACTTTGGGATTGTCTGGGTGATAGGTCAGAATAAATGGTATCCTATCAACCTTTTCTTTCTGTCCATATCTGAGTAGGTCATCACGGTTTGTTTGTTTGGCCCTTTGGATTGCCTCCGCAATCAGGTCTTTGTCGTAGCCTCGGTAAATTAAATGTTTAGCCAGCTCTTCAGACCTTTCTAGGAATCTTTCATCGTCGGAGCAAATTCTGCGTATCCTCAGTGCCTGGCTATATGGAATGTTCTTAATGCAGTGTTTTGGATGACAGCTGGTTGGGAGAAGATACTGGTGTTTGTCGGTTGGTTTCGAGTAGATGTCTGTGTGTAATTTGTTTTCCACCAGTATCTTCTCCCAACCAGCTGTCATCCAAAACACTGCATTAAGAACATTCCATATAGCCAGGCACTGAGGATACGCAGAATTTGCTCCGACGATGAAAGATTCCTAGAAAGGTCTGAAGAGCTGGCTAAACATTTAATTTACCGAGGCTACGACAAAGACCTGATTGCGGAGGCAATCCAAAGGGCCAAACAAACAAACCGTGATGACCTACTCAGATATGGACAGAAAGAAAAGGTTGATAGGATACCATTTATTCTGACCTATCACCCAGACAATCCCAAAGTAGGTAAAATCATCGCAAACCACTGGCCAACCGTGCAATCGTCAGACATACTAAACCGAATACTTCCGAACAAACCTGTAGTAGCTTACCGGAGACCAAAAAACCTAAAGGACATCCTAGTCAGGGCCAAGCTAACAACAATCGCTAGTCAAAACCAACCTAGTCAATCTGGACCCTGTGGCGATAAAAGATGCAAAACCTGTCAACATATGATAGAGACCAAGACATTCACTAGCACAGTGACTAAAGAATAACTAAACATACATGGTCCAAACAAAACGTGCAAAACAGAGAATGTGATTTATCTCATCACATGTAAGATCTGTGGCCTTCAGTACGTGGGAGAAACTGAAAAGCTACACATAAGGATAAACCTTCATAGATCTGATTGGATGACAAAAAAGCTGTACAGAAGCCCGGTCGCAGAACACTTCTCCTCCCCTGGCCTCACTTTCAGTGATATAATACTTATCGCTATTGCCAACAACCACAGCTGGAGTTCCGAAACCAGGAAGGAAAAGGAATCATACTGGATACGCCGCCTTAGAACATTGAAACCAAGCGGTCTAAACCAAGAAGACTAGAAAATGAAAACTATGCCCTAGTAGAATTTAACATTTTCTAAATCTTCTTATCCTTCAATTTTTACTATAAGAATAACCGGTATAGAACCAAATATCCGGGATATAATCTGCGTTACATATGTACACAAAGTAAAAATAGATGTCGCTTTGGCTTGTAGACTTTTAGGGAATTATACAACGTTTTCAGTTTCCGCAACTAGTCTATACAAGCTGGTTGTATTTATAGTTTTAGCACATGTGAAGATAGAAATGTAGAGGTTTACAAACGCAACGTTTTTGTGTTTATTTGTTTGTCGTAACTATGTTTTGTATTTGCTTTTGAAAAAGACCCATTAAGAGTCGAAAGCGCTTAGGCTAGTTAGTTACTAGTTTCGTACTGTTCGTCGTCAGTTTATTGCATCTATATATATATATATATATATATATATATATATATATATATATATATATATATATATATATATAGTTTACAATATGGTCTCTTTGCATAATCAATTCAAGGACAGTTACATGACATCTAAAAGAATAAAGTATTTCACGGGCTACTTATCATTCAACATTCAACTCTAATTGCTAGTTTCTCAAAACACATAAACTTGAGAAATGGATAGATATAGAAGAGGTGATAGACTGCACATTTTATATTAAATGTGTACTAACTCACTCAACAATGCCATTATCAACTCTACTTTAATGTCAAAATTTTGCATGATCTTTATAAACTAGTTGTGTTTGGAACAATAATGGTGTAAGTGGAGATAGTAGAGATCATGCAAGATCTCTTTGATAATAATGTTGGCTTCTTAAAATTGTTGCATCTCCTTTGAGCCACTTGACTTAATATAATTTATAAAAAAAACCTCATTAAATTAGATACACATTAGTTGGATTTCTGTCCTCAATATAAACTGAAATTAATTTTCATAGCAGATGAAAAAACGATTCCTTTCAGGAAAATCCAAGGATTGACGTAACATATAAACATTATTGGGTATTGGGGTGTGTCCTCTCATTCTGGAGAAGAAAGCCATACTTAATTATGTTTTAATTGTTTCAGAATGTCAAGAGAGTTATCGCTCACGTACAATTTCAATGACAGTGTTTTTTGGGTTAATTTAAAAGTGTTATACATTCAGGGCTGATTTAAAAGTAAACCAAAGTTGAAAATAATTTTTAAGATCAAAATGTGTAATCAGAGATAATTTAAAATTCGAAATATACTAAATTTTTATATTCAGTCACATTGAAAATTGTCAGGAGATGAAGTATTACCAATTACCGCTGTTTGTAGGTATGAATTAACTCAAGAGATATAATTAGTATCCCTGTACATTTAATATCCCTGTCTGTAGCTATGAATGTACCCAAGTCATACGTTTAGAATCCCCGTTTGTAGCCATGAATTACTCAAATGATACAATTAATATCCGTTTGTAGCCATGAATGTACCAAAGTCATACAATTAGGATCCTTTTTGTAGCCATGAATTACTCAAGTGATAAATTAATATCCCTGTTTGTAGCAACGAATGTGCCCAAATCATACAATTAGGATCCATTTTTGTAGCCATAAATTACTTAAGTGAGACAATTAATATCCCTGTTTGTAGCCATGAATGTACCGATATCATACAATTAGTATCCCTGTTTGGAGCCACGAATTTACTCAAGTCATACAGTTAGAACCGGATTTTATAGCCATAAGCGTACCCAAGTCAAGCAATTAGTATCCCTGTTGATAGCCATGAAGGTACCCAAGTCATTTAGTATCCCTGTTTGTATCAATGAA
This sequence comes from Potamilus streckersoni, assembly GCA_016746295.1. Taxonomy (NCBI): domain Eukaryota; kingdom Metazoa; phylum Mollusca; class Bivalvia; order Unionida; family Unionidae; genus Potamilus; species Potamilus streckersoni. Next base: position 78,250 of record JAEAOA010001777.1, on the reverse strand, counting down.
TGTAACGATGTCATATAATTAGTATTCCTGTTTGTAGCCATGAATTTACTCAAAAGATAAACTTATTACCGCTATTTGTAGCCATGAATTTATTCAAGTGATACAATTAGTACCGCTGTTTTTAGCCATGACTTTATTCAATTGATACAATCAAAACTGCTGTTTGTATTTATGAATTTGCCTAACATATATAATTAGTATCCCTGTACAATTAGCATCCCTTTTGGTAGCCATGTATTTAACCACGTCATACAGTTAGCATCCCTTTCTGTAGACATGAATTTACTCAAGTGATACAATTAGTATCCCTGTTTGTAACCTTGAATTTCCCAAGAGATATAAATAGTATCTATGTACAATTAGTATTCTTGTTTGTAGCCATTAATTTACTCAAGCCATACAATTAGTATTCCTGTTTGTAGCCATGAATGTACCGAAGTTATACAATTATTATCCCTGTTTGTACCCATGAATTTACTTAAGTCATACAATTAGTGCCGCTGTTTGTAGCCATGAATTGTGAGAATCAAAGACGCCGTAGTTTCCTCTCTCTCTCTCTCTCTCTCTCTCTCTCTCTCTCTCTCTCTCTCTCTCTCTCTCTCTCTCTCTCTCTCTCTCTCTCTCTCTCTCTCTCTCTCATCAATCCAGTTTTCATTCTCATCTATCTTGTTTTGTCCTTTCATTATCAGGTGCTTCATTGTGGATAAATAACAAGATTCCTAGTAAGGTTTCTATATACATTCCGGGACTGGGTATAACATTCCTGTTGTTCTCCGATACATAGTAAGGACACGAGAATATAGAAGAAGGAAAACACTGTAAGTCTTGGCAGCTGAAATAAAAGGAATATTTTCTTACTATTAGCTGTCCTACCTTTATACCTTGAGTACATAAAGATTAATGCGTTCCTAGCACTGTATTGGAAAAACCCACGAGATGTAGACCGTATCAAGTCAATAATTGCAAATAGTCAAGAACAACAACTCTTGTCAACACATACCTCCGGTCAAGTGAGACAGTTACAGTTTTAAGAAGGCGTCCTTGGTAATGGGTAATTATTTATTTTATGACTTCAATGTGTTTTTTTATAACTTGTTCTGTCTTTCTTTTCTTTATACAGTAAGTTCGCCCTTAATCGATAATCAATCATTTAGGATTCTTTCAGGCCCTATGGTAAGGGGAACGAAGCAGCCGTCTTGGGCCTCGCGCTTTCATAGCTCCCGCGCTGCTGACGGAAATCAACTCCACAATGTAAATATTTTGCTTGGGTACCCGATTATCGCATGGTGCATTTTACCCAGTACATCCTAAGGCCATTTCTGGATTTTTACCCTATTTATTCAAGATTGGATATGGCAATATACAATATATTTCATTCATCAAACGAGGTGAAGAAGGAAGTAAATTAAGTTAGACTGATACGTAAATAAGATCCACGATATATATATATATATATATATATATATATATATATATATATATATATATATATATATATATATATATATATATATATATATATATATATTCTCTCTGGTGGCCTAGTGGTTAGAGCGTCCGCCTCGGTTGCGGAAGTCGTAGGTTTGGTCCCCGGCTGAGTCATACCAAAGACTTACAAAAGTGGTACTAAAAGCTGCACTGCTTGGCCCCAGTGTTAGACATCGCTATAAACTGTCACACTGCAGACATCGTAGCGATATGACTGAAAATTTGTTAAAGCTTTAATAAAAATCCAACTCATAGATTCACACTCTCGAACGAACGAACGAACGAAAAAGCAGGAGTTTAGCATATATTTCATATATTTTGGGTAGTGATTCATAGGTCACGGTCCGAAAGGGTACTTGGGTGGTGGTGGTGGGGTGGTGTTTTGGATGCTGGTCCTGGAGCGGATTAGGAAATAAATGAGCGAGCATTTGCCATGGGGAGCAATTGAAACAGCAACTCTAATAATGTAGTGTCAAACACACATCGAGTCTTTACCAAAATCATATCCAACTACTCAATTCCAGTATCCTTATTTTTGCCCCCCCCCCCGCCAAAAAAACCCCAGAAACCTAACATGCGTGGCAGAGGCGTACCTTTAGATTTAGTCTTTTTAGAAAGAACTCAAACAACAAAACGCCCAAAATTTGAATAGACAGATTTAGTATTCATTCAAAACAGGATGGAAAGAAAGACATTGACAAAAATATATAAATGTATTGCTTATGAGAACCACCCCAACCGAGCGAGCAGCAAACTGACAGCAAATGTCATATTTTGTAATCTGAGCTACTTAAACAAGTTGTTATTGATTCAATCTTTGACCCAATCCCTGTAAACCAACAAGACTTGTCACTTCGAGACGATAACGTCGCAGCATTCAGCAAGCTTTCCATCTACGGTGCAACAACGGGCTTATTAACTATATATGTGTACAAGGTCTTTGCCCATCCGAAATTCAGTACTTGATTTGGATGTGGATAGAAATTACATTACTGTAGACCTTCTTGTAGAATATACCTCAGAGATATACTTCCACGTAACGCATTTTTATAAAAAAAAATAAATACAGCACATTTTTTTTTTACTGAAACATAGACATTCAGATAGAAGAAAACCACGAGAACCTGATAGTTAAAATACACGACTGTTTCACACTGAAACACAATTAGGCAGATGGTATGTCCGTAGTGGCAGTTTACAGTACCGCAACATAATAATGCATATATGGTGGCAATTTAAGGCAAAGACCGGAAAACGTAAACAGGATATATGCTGATAACTAAATAAATTAAATTCAAGCAGTTTTATTAAGGAACACACACAGACAGACATACAAAACGTTCATAGCTGAGAAAATTTTAATTCGTCTACAGATACTGAATCACAATCATACGGTCAGTGAAAGATAATTATCACATAGGCTCAAAACTACAGTAATAGTAATTCATCGAATTAGTTCAGTGGTGTGATAGATTGATTGCAAAACCAAAGGTCGATGGGTTCACCATATATTTGACATTAAATTGAGCACCATTTTAATGCTTAAAGCAGAGCATAAAATCACTGCATGATCAGTCTTAACGAAATAAAACAGTGACATTCACGACTACATCATCTAAAATACATAAATAGTATGTGCATTTTGGAAGAGTTCGGTAATAAATGTATGACACACCTCAAAGTTTACCTAGCGCACTATTACAGTGCACCCCGTTTATCTCATGATACCATCTTAAAGATTTCAGGTGTAGAACTTTAACTTTTGACAAATTATGACAAATTCCCGATGATTTGGAGCGGAATTAGAGACGGAATTAGCATGTTGATGACAGATCAGTTGCGATGATGAAATCAAAAAGTTAAGGTCAGTGTCATGTATCACGTGTTTTGGTATGTATATATATATATATATATATATATATATATATATATATATATATATATATATATATATATATATATATATTCTTGGACAATGAGCCGATATATGCCAGTTGAAAGCTTAAAATTGGGGAAATGATGAACAAACTATATAGGTATAGAAATTTATGTCCAAATTTCTAATATATATATATATATATATATATATATATATATATATATATATATATATATATATATATATATATAATTTGCTTTTATGATTTTCGTCATACCATTAGAGAAAATTGTAATGTGATACATTATAATTTGTTTATCGCCAGACTCGCTAAAAAACCAGGTAATCAATTGCGTTCGTTTTAAATAAATGCCTAACAAACGGGCTGGGTAACAAACGCATGTTGATCAAACCTCATTCCTACTCGCTAAATGACAAAGACGTAACAAAGGTGCAATATAAGAAAAACGTATTGTAATCACACCTTATTCATAATCGACAATTATGAATCACTGGTAGATGGTTTCTTTCAATTTATGTATAAAACGAGATGCCTTGTTTTGTACTGTTTTGGCTAAGTAATTTAGAAATATTCATTACCTATCATTCTATACTGTATTTTCAATAAATGGATTCAGCTTAAAGCAAATCTCTCTCCAATTTAAAGGACAATTTAAAGGCCAATCCCATGATTCAACTCCACCGTCTACGACGTCCGCCATTTAAAACGACAAAAAGATACTTATTATATGACAGTACAATATAACAGCAAATCGAATTAATCAGTGAATGATCTATTTTATCTATTATACGTCGGCAACGTCACACGCCATAAAGATTAAACTGTTTATAAAGTTAGCTAGTGTTTCAGAACTCATGTATTTACATCTACTGGGATTAAATAAAACGTCATTGTGCATATAAATTTGAATCTAAATTTGTTCATATACGAAAATAAGTAAGTTTCAATTTAAGATGTTGAATCACATTGATTGTGCTGAAAGTTCCATTTCTTTCGCATGTTGAGATTTTAGACTGTATCTGTCGAGTTGCACAGCAATGGTTGGACATTTTATTGTGCTTATCAGAATTGGTATTTTATATGGTGAATGATGTGTTGGTGTAAAAAGTAACATTACACGAAGTCTACTTAATAATTTAAAATAATATCGAGTATTAAGATATATCTTTGCAGTCTCTGTTCGTTCTCTTTGTTCCCAAAATTATTTTCACTTTAGTCGGCTTCAAAACAGTAAATCCACATTTCATCAACTTTGACAATCTCATTCGAACGTCTTTGGTCACTCGTTTCATATTTATCGAGTGGTTGCTGGGGCATTGTAACCTGAACCTATTTTTGATCTGCCGACAATAAAAGTGGTGTGACCATCGTGCATTAACATTTCTCAACTTCAAACGATTCTTCAATATATTAAAATGGTTGGCGAAGTAATGTCTTTTTGTTTTACACACACACACACATGTTGAAAATCAAAGAAAAGTAATTTTAAATAAAAGTTCGAGGTTACTCCTAATCAGTGTCCCCTATAATAATAATAATAATAATAATAATAATAATAATAATAATAATAATAATAATAATAATAATAATAATAATAATAATAATGCTGACTTTGTATAGCACCTAATCATTAGAAGCTTTAAGCCCTTTACAACATTTGACAACACTTAAAAACATATAATAATATGATTACAAAAATAAAAACAAACACTACTAAATTAGAAAAGGGAAAACATGCTTTAAATATTTAAGGTAAGGATACATTATTAGGTCTTTAAATATGTTCTTTCAGTAAATTAGGTGAGTTTTAAGAGCGGTCTTAAACGAGACCACTATGTATTTGTATCTAAGTTCAGTGGACAAATCGTTCCACGTTGCTGGGCCTTGGTATGCAAAAGAGCGTTGTCCATATGATTTCATTTTCATAGTGAGAATAATGAGAATACGAGTGACAGAAGAGGAGCGTAAGTATCTTGATGGTGTAGAGGAGTGCTCTGATCATGGCACTCTAAGGATGATCCGAGAAGCAGTGTTTTGAACTTTCTGAAGTATCTGGAGAGGATATTGAAACGAACCAGACAGAATTGAGTTACAATAGTCCAGTCTTGCAAGTAATAAGGACCACACAAGTGTTTTAGTGGCATCAACTGAAAGATACTTGCGAATGGAGCTGGTGCGTCTCAGCTCAATATACGTAGTGAGAGAGTGCTGTCAAGAGTGACACCGAGATTTCATACTGACTGCTTGAATTTAATGTTGGTGTTGCTGATATTTATTGTCTCAGGTAAAGGATGTGAATGATAAAGTCTTAGTTTTGTAATCTATGACAATATAGGTTCACAGTAAATCACTGACGATTTAAAATACACTGTGTAGCAGTAGAGTGGGACAAATTGACCTCGTAACAACCTTAGCAACACCAGTCTAATCGTTCATGCAGGATAGTCGCAGAGATAATGTATTCTAAAGTCGCTCGTATATGAAACAAACCTAACCCATGCATTCCTTCAAAAGGTTGAACCTCGGCCGGGCTGCATACATTGGAGATGATGTTTTTTTATATGTTTATTCGATCAAGCATCTCTTCAGTGATGTACCGCCAGAGGAAATCTTGGATATTTTATTTTATAAATACGTTTTATACAATAAACTTTGATTTTTTAAGGACTTCAGCTTTTAAACCTTTTGTTTTATTTTACTTATGTTTTTTAGAATTATAACAATCGGTAGTTTTAATTTGAAAGGTTTATCTTCATTAATATATTCGCAATTGCAAGCATTTATAATGTTTTCGTCTTCAATTCTTCTGAGTTCCGTATCGACAGGAATGTACTGGTATGCCGTTCAACACCCACACACCAATACACGTACACCGTTCTTGGTGTATACATGACATATTCACAGCCTGGTGATGTTGGATATATTTAATTATTTTTCATTGTTTGTTTGTATGTTATTTTTTTAAAAAAAATTCTCCTCTTTTTCATTACATGCTATTGTAATGTAACATTTTATGTTGGACTTGACCTTATCCAAAGTTGAGGTCATATCTGCTTGACCTGATTTATTTTTTTTAAATTCTGTAAACAACTAATACATAGCTAAAATATTCTCTTTGTGTTTTGGGATTAATATCAGAATTATTATTAATAGAAGTATATATGTTAATTTGATCTATGTAAAGACGATTGCAATTCACCTGTGCACATGACATAGTTCTGATTCCATTATTGTTAATATTTACAATTGGCTTCTAATTATTACTAACATTTTTATTTTGTAACCAACATGATCATTCTAGAAGATTCTTTTCATTAGGCACTGGTTTTAATTTTACAAAATGCTAATTGTGATCTGTGGTCAAGTAGAAGACTATAACTTCTTGTCACAATCAAGTTGTATTATATGTTGTGAACAGTAAGCTTGGGTTGTAATCTATTTCTTCTAATTAATTCAAGTGATTATTTTCTCTGTAAATACAAAAAGCTCTGATAAAATTCTTGGACAGAATTCCAGGTTCACTGTAATTTATAATGATTTCAAACCTGGAATTATACTACTGTGATTCAACAAAAGACTTTGACACATCAGTACTATACAAGCTACTACAGACTTCAACCCCTTCAGTTTCGGATTTACTTAGACTTTCACTCAATTTTATTTAGGATTTGAAATTATTAGAACTTGAGTCTGTAATTCTAGGATTATTTAGGATTTGATTAGTAATACCGTAAGTTCCTTTTAGGTACATTTTTACTTTGCATTCTAGGGAAATAAGTTATTTGTTGAATTTTACAAAGCTTGTTGCTTTTCACTCTTTTCTGTTACTTATTTTAAGAGTATAGACTCGTAACAATACATAGTATGAAGTTAACGACACATTGGCACAATTTTGGCTATACAGAGCTTGTAAGTTTATGTATAAAAAAGTGCACAAGAAAGATAACCCAAAAGAGGGTAAAATCCTTAAAATTCAAAAGCCTACTTATCAGTCAATACCCTCCTCCATTAAAAAGTTCAAGAACTTGGCTGGAACATTATTTCGGAATAAATCCCAGATCAAAACGTCTCTTCTGTTAGTTTACCTCTTACGATGTAATGCATGGGGTACGTAGATTGTTAGATTGTTAGATAAGTTGATCGATAGATGCAGTGGCGTAGCTTCGGGATGGCGTGCGTGGCAGGTTCACCGAGCGCCATGCGCCAGGGGCGCCAAAATGAGGAAAATACAACTATTAGTAATCTCAGATGCACTCGAAAAGGGTGCCAAGTTTATGTTTTGTCCACGGGCGCTAAGCATATGGGTAGCCAAGTTTATGTTTTGTCCCCGGGCGCTCAATACCCTACCTACGCCACTGGATAGATGAATATATATATATATATATATATATATATATATATATATATATATATATATATATATATATATATATATATATATATATATATATATATATATATATATTAGAAGTGCTAATTTTATGTTTAATATCAATATGACAGAAAGATGGCCATACGAGGAGCAGACGCGTTGCTTGTGGTTGCCATTGACTTTGGAACGACATATTCAGGGTACGCGTTCCAATTCAAGCACGACTTTGCTAACGACCCGACAAAAATCTCTGCGCCACAGGCCTGGAATGGCGGGAAAAAGAATTTGATGTCACTGAAAACTCCAACAGTTCTTCTGCTGAATGAAAAGAAGGAAATTGACAGTTTTGGATTCGAAGCCGAGACGAATTATGCCAACCTTTGCATGGATGGAAACAACGAGAATTATTACTATTTTCGCCGATTCAAGATGAAGCTACAAGATGGAGAGGTGGGTCTTTTTGTAGGAATAATTAACAAGAGTGCATTTCCGCATGGATAATTTATAATATCTGTATATTAGTGTCAGGTGTTTGCGTTGACCGAATTTGCCTTTCAGACAAAAACGTGCAGTCACATGTCACTTGAAATTTTTTCATTGTTTTATTCTTGTATATGTGTATTAGGTATTATGCATACTCTGACTAAATAGACACAGACTTTTGCTTTGTTGCCCTTTTTGAGGAAAGTCAGGGTTCTTTTGAAATTTTGGAAACCCCAAACTCCCACCCCAACACTTGACTTGATCCGGAACAGCATTCGTGAAGTTAGAAGTTGGCCACAACAAGACTTGGTCTGTAATTCGGGTGTTTTCATGGAAACTTGAAACATATAAAAGGTAGCTAACAGTACATTATCCCCTTTTTGTAGGATAAGCATCGTGTTTCGTGATATTAACGGACTGCCAAATTCAAAATTCTGCAAGACTTTTAATGTGGAGAGGAAAAGGAATTCGAAAAGATAATGTAATTTGTTATTATTTTTTAACAGCTTCAATGTAGCTCAAGGCCTTGAATGTGAATGTAATTTCTGCAGTAAAACATGAGGCTTAATCGGTTAACTCGATATGGTGTCAGGACGTATTGTAATGGAAGATCCAAAGTCGTCTCCATCTTTTGAACTGTCTGTATACAGGGATGTATGGCTGCAATTCAGGAGGCTCTGATTTCAATGAATTTAATGTCCTGTTTAGGAGCATTTAAATTCGCAAAGATCAAAATATTATTTTTGTGAGACTTTGATAACTACGGCGGTGATCCGGGAATACATAATTCCAACATGTTTTTTTTTTGCTGTTCCAAAGTGATGATGAATTCGTGTGCCAAACATTGGAATGACGTTTGGTTTCTGACCATAAAATGATTGATGGTTTAACCTAAGCATTACATCATATGCAGAATTAAAGGGATTAGATGATAGTCTTGAAGCATACGGAAGAGTCAGTTTAATTCGCCTGAGACAACGTGATAGTTCATTTGTCCCAATACAGAGGTTCACCGAATGAAAAGTCATCAATGCACTCATATAAAAGTCTAAGTACCTGATATTGTATTAGATCATGCATCTGCAGCTAAATTTGCCTGGTTCGTATACACTCTTGCCACAGCACAAAGTTTCGATCTTATTAATGGCAAGCAAGACCATTCGATCTGCTCCCCAATATGTGTTTACACGACTCATGTTAAATACAGTGATTTGTAAGGTCGTCAGTAGTCAGTTCCTGGATTTATGCATTTTGCTGTGCTGTTAATTTCGAATAGGGTAACTGACAGAATGCTGTCCTGGGGTACATTCATCGCCTATGATAACATTCAGAAAGTGTGCACACCTTCACTCTGAAGTTTGGATGTTTCCAAAATTTTAGATAACGGTAGGTAGACATACCGTTAGACTTAGTTTAAATACTTCATTCATTATACGACACTTCCATGTAACGTCATATGCTTTCTCAAGGTCGAAAAGACAATTTCATTTTCGTTCGTCATTAAAGCATTTCTAATAAAAGCTTCAAGATTGACTATATAGTGAGATAGCAGACCAGTCTATCATTTATCATCCGTTACATGTTGTTGCCAATACATATTCTTTCTTCTATAGGACGATATTGTAAGGTGTAATAAAGAACGGAGCAGGTCTGGGATTGGATTTAGCGAAGACACAGTTTCGTAAATGAGATGTTGATAAGCAGTTTCGTAAATGAGATGTTGATTTGTTATATAAATGAAGCACTAATGAATATGACACCATACTCGTGTACATCAAGTCTAACAAGGGATTTAACAGAATGATGTGCACCGAGTTCAACGACTTATTAAAAAGAAATGGTATTACTCATAAAAAGGACTAAACAGAACAGAACATGTAACTCGAACAGTAATCAAACTTATAAATAAATATGGTTGATATATGCATGTATTATAATAGATAGACAAAACTATGAACAATGCATGATTTTATCTCCAGGAGTGATCGAAGTCTAAAATTTTAATGATGTGTGTTTCATCCACAAGTAGGATGCATGTGTTGTGGTTATCGCTCAACTAGTGATATTGACGCATTGGTCTCACTCATATAGTGATATTTAATAATATCGATCCAAAAATGGAATATATACATCTTGTAGCGTGTAGTTGAAGATCACAACATATTTCCAGTTCCACAGCTCTCGGTTAATGGTAAAGGAGCCACAATTTATGGCATGCCCACTGTTGATGGATCCGTTTAGAGCCTCTATTCCCTGAAGACGCGCTGGTCCAGAACTATTAGTACCTCACTGCGAGTAAACCTATATCGTCCTCAGCCAACGTAACCTTCGCCCCCAGTATACGGGTTGCACGAAATTCCATAGAGTTATTCTTCTCTGTTACAAAAACAGCTCTTTAGCTGAGGATTGCCATTGCAAAGTGAACAGCTTCCTGACAAACCTCGTTGTATTGAGATAAATCAAAGTCAGTTGCTCTATACGTACTTGGTTGTTGCTGAAAATCCACAGCCAAAGTGCTTGAGGTTATTGTGATGGCTGAAAATCCACAGCCCAAGTACTTGAGGTTATCGCGTTTCCACTGCGAGCACTTTACTTGTACAGAATAGGGTGAACCAAAGGCAGTATTATAAAATATAAAGTTTGCCCAATTGACTATTGCCACCTACCTCAGAGGCTGTTTCATCGGCAATGTTTGGTAAAATATCAGTTTTTGATTAATTAACAAATATCGCTTGTAAACTCTATATCCATGCTAATTACTTAAATGAATATAATTAACTTATCCCCTGAAGCCAAGCGTGAGAGCTGATTAATGAAACCGGTCCTTCCGACTATTCATCTAGTATAAGTTGAGGTTAAGTGATGGGTTGTATCGAGGAGAAAACCTGAAGCCTCTGCTCTATTCAAACGCCAGGATTCTATTTTCGAAAAACAGGAACGTATAGCACGCAAAATCAATCAAAGTGGATTAGATGGAACTATCGTAGGGTGAACTGAAATAATTGTAGGGTTAGCTGGAGTAATCGTGCGTTGAGATTGGAGAGATCGACGATTGAAATGAAACAATCGTAGGGTAAGCTGAAGTAATCATAGGATGAGGTGATAATCGTAGTGTCAACTGAAATAATCGTGGATTTATCGTATGTTGAGCTTGGAGAGATCTTAGGGGGAACTGTAACAATCGTAGAGTAAGCTGACTGAAGTAACAATAGGGTAAGCTGAAGTAATCATAGGATGTGCTGAAGTAATCGTAGGTTGAGTTGAAGTAATCGTAGGTTGAGGTTGTATAATTCGTAAATGGAAATAATGAAGTAATCGTATGGTGAGCTTCGAAAGATCGTAGGGTGAACTGTAGTAATCGCAGGGTGAGCTGAAGTAATCTTAGGGTTAGTTGAACTATATTTGGCGTGCCATACAGATGCAACCCACGGTAAACAGTTATAAATCCACCCCGTCGCTTCTTAAGAAATGCTGCGTGGATGCATTGAGCCTGTTATAATCACCCATACACGCAGTAACCAATTATGTAAAACAAGCTTTACTATTTTTTAAAGATGCCATCATTAATATCTAACTTCATATACAAATTAATATCTGTTGGAAGAGAGAGAGAGAGAGAGAGAGAGAGAGAGAGAGAGAGAGAGAGAGAGAGAGAGAGAGAGAGAGAGAGAGAGAGAGAGAGAGAGAGAGAGAGAGAGAGAATACATATGCATAACGAAATCTGAAACTGTAAGTATTTCTATAAATATACCAACCCACCCTTGCTAATATCTGATATGAGAGTTGTCGAAATGTCTGATACCTTTTTTGTCTTTATATTAAAATGGAACGTATAAACACGTACACATCATTTATGCTCCGGTGACGTCCTCTAACCACGGTAACAGCTTGTTATTTCAAGCGGGACTTCTTACGAATTTCAGGGGTTGAAGAAAACCTCCATGATAGAAGATGAAACTGGTAAGAAGATGGCTGCCATTGACGTCTTCTCCCTGTCAATAAGAAGCTTGAAAGAACACATGACTCAGATGTTAGAGAAGCAGGGAACAGGTGTCAAAGACACGGAGATCCATTGGGTGCTGACTGTTCCGGCCATATGGAGTGACTCCGCCAAACAGTTTATGAGGGAGGCAGCAGAAAAGGTAAGAAAGTGCGATGTACGGGAACTAAACGATTACTTGCAAATCAAAGGCGTCTCCATTTTATTTTCCTTAGTTAGAACACAGTCTACTCTCTCTCCTCTTTCTCTCTCTCTCTCATATAAATATATATATATATATATATATATATATATATATATATATATATATATATATATATATATATATATATATATATATATATATATTTGTGCCTCAGGGACGCCCATGTTTAAATACAATTTGGCCTGGGCCTTTTTGCTTCCTTTTTCATTCATCTATGTTTATCACGATTTTCACAAATCAGCATGTAAATCTCACAACACATTATTTTTAAAAATACAGGCAGGAATTCCCTCCGGGCAGCTAAAAATAGCTCTGGAACCGGAAGCTGCATCACTCTTCTGTCAGTATCTTCCGGTTGAGAAGTTAAATAGTCAAGGTGGCAATGTACACTTTTCTTCTGCACCTCCTGGAACCAAGTACATGGTGTTGGATCTTGGAGGTATGCAAATAAATGCTTAATTACTAAGTAATATGAACACAGAACCCAATGTTGATTTCTATCGAAATACTCCTCGTATGGACTGGCTCACCACCATGTTGTATCCATTTTTAAACTAACATTTTCTTTCCTCTAACATAAGAAGAGTACATAGAAAGATGAGTTATCAGTTTATAGTTCTATACAGTGATCTTCCCTCGCGAATAACATCGACAAAACAGAGCGAATATTGCAAATACAATTGCTTGCAGAAAGTGAGTTATTATTTTATATATCATCGAGCAATGACATAGTAGTCGACCAAGAATGTGCAATAAGTTTTGACATTTTGTTGATTTTATTTCCATTGTAAAAAAAGATGCAACAATGTTAATACCTTTGAAATGCTAGATTTCAATGCCGAGACTGCAGTGTTCGTATGTCTATAATACTAAATGTACGAGAATAATTTAGGCGTTTGGCTGCAAAATGAGTTCTACATATATACCATTTTTATTTGTAATTTTTGCGCTGTTTAATTTTTCCATTTATACAGCCAAAATTAAATCATATTTATTCATAACGGCAATTTAGTACTTGCATTTGTATCAATCGTAGGTGGCACTGCGGATATGACGATACACGAGAAGCTTCAAGGAGACGGCCTCAGGGAGGTATCCAAAGCAAGTGGGGGACCATGGGGAGGGACGGAGGTAGACGTGGCCTTCTATAACCTGCTGATCAGCATAGTAGGCGGCCCTGCGATGCAGAAGTTCAGGAGAACACAGGTGTACGATAACCTTGATCTGCTTAGGGAATTTGAGTCGGCCAAGAGGAATATCAGTATGGGAACCAAGGATACAATAAATATAAAGGTAATGCAAGTAACATATTTTTGCAGTTTGAAAACAAAATTAAGGTACTTGTTTGTTTTTTTAAAATTGCTCTTAAATGGAAATTATTTTTCTTTTTCATATGTTCCTTGAATAATATAATAAACGAATGAAACTGAAATCCACTGTGCAATTTGAATGATATGGCGAAATCGTTTTAAATGTTCGCATGTCTAGTCTTGACTGGAAAGTTTCCGTAATTGTTCTATATGTCTATTTCCATGACATATTTGCTCCCGGTCTCTGTTGCCTTAAAGTTTAATTTAAAAATGTCAGATTCACAGAGATGAATTGGACCGAAAATACTTTATAAATCAATGTATAATAAAGCTGTCAGATTTGATTAATCAGAGTACAAAACTGTCAGATTTTATAAATTTGATAAGTCTGTCAATTTGATAAATCAGTGTAGATGACTGTTATATTTGATTATTCAGTACATAAAGCTGTCAGAATTGATAAACCAGTGCATAATACTGTCAAATTTGATAAATATGTGTATAAGGTTGTCAGATTTGATAAATCAATGTACAAGACTGTAAGGTTAAATAAATCAGTGTTCAAGACTGTCGTATTTGATTAACAGTGTATAAGGCTGTCAGATTTGATAATTCAGTGTATAATACGGTTACATTTGACAAATCGTTGTACAAGGTTGTCAGATTTGATATATCAGTGTACAAGACTGTCAGATATGATAAATCAGCGCGTAAGGCTGTGTCAGATTTGATAAAACGTATTTAAGGCTGTCATATTTGATAATCAATGTTTAAGGCGGTCAGATTTGATAAATGTTCTCAGATTTGTGCAGTTTACTCCAATAACCTAAAGGTCTTATCTAAAATGGTAGTGGTGAGAGAATTTAAGTCATCACTATATTACATCGACGAAAACAAACTTCAGTTAAAAAGGGATTTTAGCCGAGAGTAAAATGCATAAAAGGTTTAAATGAAAGATATAAAATGAAGTGCACCGTATTTCCAGTTAGGTGTCTCGAAACTCATGCGTACCACATAAAACTTACGATGTTAGTATGGTTTTAAGCAAACGTGGCTGAAATATTTCCAAGCACATATTTAAAAAAAGCAACGTTGCTTAGATCGTACGAAAATGTTTTCTGTTTATTTACATTTTTGTATAAATGTGCTTACCTGAGTCAAGCAGTTTTGTCTATTTATAATTCCAATTTTTATGAACTCAATACGTTTTCTACGTTTTGATTGTATGTTAACGGTCACGTGATACTGATCTGGAATTTTTTTACACATGATATATTCTGCGGACTACTCTTGGTGAATTGTTTTAAGATCATTTGATGTTAAGTTTTATCTATATCAACGCCTTTCATCCTAAAAACAACAACAAAGATCCCATCCACTCCTGTGATTTCCGATCAAAAATGACAAGTCACAGATTAAAATCCACCATTAGAAGTTACAACAATATAATTGCATAGACCTTTCTGCCCTCCAATGTTCACCCCTTTTCCTGACGAAGGCATATGGCAGTCTTTAGAAGCTAATATTCAGAAATTATTGCGTTTTACCTCGACAACATGTTACAGCAGCAGTTATTAAAGGCCAGGTCATATTCAACCAAGAGATCACTAAAATGGACACAAATTTGCTTTTGAAAAACCGAAATGAGTAGAAAGTAACAATGGAGTTGCTATATCAACATGTGCCAACTGCAAGCGTAATTTTCGAAAAATAGGACTGTTCTGGTTTAACCACAACAACCATATATCACTGGCATGACCCGCTATGATATTCCACCACGAATCACTGTATAAAGTATCAATCAATCTCGGCTAGCGAAGATAGGGCTATGTATTTTATCACAGTTAAAAGGCTAATAAAAAACTTCGAGGTACATAAAAGTGAATGTTTTGTTGATTAAATCTGCTGATCTGATGTTAGAAAGGAAGTAAATTGGAATTATAAGGAATCAATGATCATAGTTTGGTACTTATCGAGGTGTAAATGTTACCTAATCACTCACAAAGTTTACACAAAGTCTTTTACTTTGTGACTGATTAAGTGATTAAGATAAATACCCAACAATGATCATTTAATCCTATAGTGGTAAGAGGTAATACTAAAAAAAAAAACAAACTATAAAATAGCTATTCAAAGTCCCAACTCAATCTCTAAATGACGTGAAAAATCTGTTTAATATATGATGTAAATATATAAATAAACATGTGTCTATATTTGGATTTACCTACCTCAAAAAGTTGAATTTTTAAAAAGTAAGTGAAAAAAATATTTAAATGTATGAATAGGCAACATTTAAACAATATAGGCCTATGACATGTACGACCAAGATTTCTTCACTTAGGGGTACAGCACGCTTGACATCATTACAGCCTTACACCCTTGCAGGTAATATTTAGAACACTAAAAAGACAACTCTTTATTTAAAGTTTACTGATTACGTTTTTTTCTTCTGAACATTCTTCTAAATAAATAAATATTTCTTGAAGTCTGAGATATTAAAAATGCATAGTATTACTTATTCTTGACACTGATCCAAACATCAATAAATGCAACGTATTATTCCCACAGTGTTGAATTAAAACTAAAGCCCCACATTTATAGTCTAGAATTAATGCAGGTAAGAAATGTGAACGTAAACAACTTGCTTCTAGAAAATTCATAATAAACAAAGATAGACCTTGAACTGAACACCTTTAAAAATGTTAACCTTCAATTAATAATGACTACCTTCAATTAATAATGACTACCTGCAATTAATAATGACTACCTGCAATTAATAATGACTACCTTCAATTAATAATGACTACCTGCAATTAATAATGACTACCTGCAATTAATAATGACTACCTTCAATTAATAATGACTACCTGCAATTAATAATGATCATAACATTTAATCTAAGATCATAGAGAAATATCAGCTATGTAATATGTTGTTTATAAATAATCTAAACATGTGAGTAGTGAGCAGTCAGATAGGCTTTAACCTCATTTACTGACCAAGGTTAATCACACTACATACATACATATTAATACAAATAATATTATCATATAATTTAGAGAATTTGAATTTGCAGTCTTCGGAGTTTCAAACCCAGAGCCGCGAGGAAACGGCACCCATCGCCTTGTCTGCACAAACTGGCCTATATCCTGTCACGACTAAGCACGCATCACCAAAAATATTGGCACTGAATCGGTGATATATAAACTCGTGCGTAGCAGACATACTCGCATGACGACCTTTTATTTAATTATCATATATATATATATATATATATATATATATATATATATATATATATATATATATATATATATATATATATATATATATATATATATATATATATTGATGCAATAAACTGACGACGAACATTCCGAAACTAGTAACTAACTAAACTGAGCGCCTTCGACTCTTAATGAGTCTTTTTCAAAGGCAAATAAAAAACATATATAAGACAAACAAAGAAACACACAAACGTTGTGTTGTAAACCTCTACATGGTTGTCTCCACATGGGTTAAAACTATAAATACAACCAGCTTGTATAGACTTGTTGCGAATACTGAAAACGTTGTATAATTCCCTAAAAGTCTACAAGCCAAAGCGACATCTATTTTTACTTTTTTGTACATTTATGTAACGCAGATTATATCCCGGATATTTGATTCTATACCGGTTATTCATATAGTAAAAATTGAAGGATACTAAGAAGATTTAGAAAAAGTTAAATTCTACTAGTGCATAGTTTTTTTTCTAGTCTTCTTGGTTTAGAGCGCTTGGTTTCAATGTTCTAAGGCGGCGTATCCAGTATGATTCCTTTTCCTTCCTGGTTTCGGAACTTCAGCTATGGTTGTTAGCAATAGCGATTAGTGTTATATCACTGAAAGTGTGGCCATGGGAGGAGAAGTGTTCTGCGACCGGGCTTCTGTACAGCTTTTTTGTCATCCAATCAAGATCTATTAAGGTTTATCCTTTTGTGTAGCTTTTCAGTTTCTCCGACGTACTGAAGGCCACAGATCTTACATGTGATGAGATAAATCACATTCTCTGTTTTGCACGTTTAGTTTGGAAAATGTATGTTTAGTTTTTCTTTAGTCACTGTGCTAGTGAATGTCTTGGTATTAGATTATTAATTTTGCCTACTATTATCAAACCTTCTTCTATAGAATTCAGGGATAGCACTTGCTTTTCTGTTTAGTATATATTTATAAGTCTTTTTATAATCATGGAGAAAAGCCAACACGCAATGGAAATTAAATAGACGTAATAGTGGACAAAGTAATTAAGTGACAGAGGGTTTATTCATGGACAAAGTTTATTTGAGGAGAAAGTAATTAAGCGACAGTTAGTTTATTATTAATTAAGGGAAAAGAAGAAAACGCACATGAAAGTGAGCTACAAATAAATTAACAACCGTGCATTCAAGTTTCAATGTAAATATTTTTACAAAACTAACAAAGGTGAAATTGGAATTAAAGGAAAATATATAAAGTCTGTAAGAGATAAGGTCTGTAATTGAATGGACGCAAGTTTTTGATGCCCTGGGTCAGAGTTACCATATGTGTAATTACTATGTGTATTTTTGAAATTATTTGATGACTAATTGCCGTTTGTCAATTAATAATATCACTTCAAAATATTTTTACAGCTTCCCGCGTCCCTTAATGAAATATGTCAAGAGATGAATGAAAATGACTTCCAAACCTGCGTTGCCGAGTCCGTCCATAGCAAGAGTTTGACCGTAATCTCTGACAAAATCCGTCTTCATCCGGATCTGATGCGTGGTTTGTTCCACAAAGTTACCGCCAATATAGTCGGCCACGTTAAGTCTATGCTGTCACAAGGTGCTGGAAAGGATGTCACTTTAATCCTTATGGTGGGCGGTTTTTCTGAATCGCCTTTAATCCAGGATGTTATGCGTGGGGAGTTCCACAACAAAAACGGTTTAAAGGTGATAATCCCGAAAGATGCTGGTATCTCTATTGTGAACGGAGCTGTCATTTTTGGTCGACTTCCGGAAAGGATTCAATCCAGAATATTACGTCACACATACGGCGTGAAAGTAACACCAGAATTTAAAGATGGACAACATCCAGAGAGCAAGAAATTCTACGTCGACGGAAAAGCCAGATGCCAAGATGTTTTCAGTCCTTTTATCACAATGGATACCGAAGTCAAACGCGGTCATCAAGTCAATGAGGCGTACTGTACCACAGTAGAGTTCCAAAGCGAAGTCAAACTGGCAGTGTACACGTCACAAGAAAAGGCGCCCAAGTTTATTACAGATCCCGGATGTAAGTTTCTCGGCAACCTGAATATCATCATACCAAACCCAACAAAGGAAGAACGTTCCGTGGTGGCTGCGTTTATATTTGGTGACACAGAGATGAAAGTCATAGCGAAGGAGAAAGACAATAAAATTCCTTTTGTTACAGCTTTCAAGATGACTGAGTAAAGTTTGATACACAGTATATTGTTCTCTTAAATGTGTAGAAGCAACATTTTATTTTATTTGGAAGATGAAAGATTTTTTTTATATTTTGACTGGAAGATAAAAGAAACATTATACTTCGATTAGCTGATAGAATAAACATTTTATTTTGATTAAAAGTTTAAAAATTAATATATTTTAATTGGAAGATATAAGAAACATTTTATTTGTATTGGAAGATAGAAGAAACGTTTTATTTTTATTATCTGATAGAATAAACATTTTATTTTAATTGGAAGATAGAAAAAATATTTTTGTTTGATTGGAAGATTGAAGAAATATTTTATTTATATTTGAAGATAGAAGAAACGTTTTATTTTGATTGGAAGGTAGTAAAACGTCATATTTTGATTGGAAGATAGAAGAAACTTTTTATTTTGATTGGAAGGTAGTAAAACGCCATATTTTGATTGGAAGATAGAAGAAACGTTTTACTTTGATTGGAAGATCGAAAACAACACATTTTGATTGGAAGATAGAAGAAATATATTATGATGTAAGATAGAAGAAACATTTCGTTGTTTTTTGGAAGATGGAGGAAATAATTTTATTTTGATTGGAAGATAGAATAAAATACAGTTTACTTTTTTGGGAAGATATAAACGTTTTGTTTTGATTGGATGATGCAAGAAACGCTCTTTTTTGCTTTGGAAGATAGACTGAAAGATAGGTGAAACATTTTATTTTGATTGGAAGATGGAAGAAACATTTTGTTTTTTTCGAAAGATTTTGAAAACAATTATTTTGTAACTGAACAAGTTGTTATTTCTGCACTACATTAAAGGAGCATATAAACAAAGGTTTTGAAAATATATTTTATTAACATAATATACTTTTTCGGTGCTTGACGGACTTGTCTTATTGTCGTTGAAATAGATAAAGCGCAAATTAATCCAGGCAAAAATATGGAAAACTAAACGCGACGTCTACTATCGGTATGAACATTCTTATCTTTATGTGTAGCGGAAATGACGCCATAAATTTATGACGAAGAAAGACATTTCCTATGTAAAACTTTGGGTTCTCTCAGACTTTGCCTTGTATATTAAGTGATATAGATTATTATACATTGTGATATTAGAATCTTGAAGTTTTCTGTTTGTATTTTGAGTTGAAGGATAAAAATTTACAATTGACTTTAATGTGGACTTATCCTTTTTCTTTAAAATCTGCTAAATTATTCCCATCGAACGGCATAACTATAAATGACTTGACAAATACAACATACGTCGATGTTGAAATGACCTGCAAAAGACAGGCACGCAGGCAAAATTCAGTTTCAACATCTGAATTGCCAAGTGCACATATTCCTTCATGGTACTGTGTGCAATCCTTGTTATGCTCTATATGCTCTGAAATTCAGACAAATGTCTCTTAATTTATTCCCAAAAGTCAGCATGGAGTCATTGAAGGATTTAGGGCAAATGAGGTCCTGTGCTAGTTAAGTTATGAGGCCCCTTACTTTTCAAAAATTCATAGTAAATATCTTTTCGCCAAGAAGATGGAACCCCTAGTTAACAAACTGAATAATGTTAAAAACCCGCAATCTAATTTATTAATTTACGATTCCATATTTGAAAGTCAATATCAACACATTTAATTTAACATTTTTAATTTTGAATGAACGATTGCAGACTATCATCAACCACCAACGGATGATATCAAACTTCTTCAAAGACATAGGCAAAATATCAACGTTTGATATATTCAATCCAGATCATCCAATTTATGTTGACACTTAGAAAATCTACTATTAGGCAATTCAAATAATTTCATCCAATATTTAATCAGTTGCATTATGTAGATGGATTTCGACTAATTTTCTGTCGGTTCACTGTAAATAAGAATTTCAGTCTATCTTTAAATTATATTTAAGTCCTTTGTACATACCTTTCTAATATCAGGAACATAATTTAAACACCAAACTTTACTTACAGAGGATAACACGGGTAATATCTATGTTTCTAGAACTCTAAATGGAAGAATTTATGCTTACGCCAGTTAGGGAACTTGTCGGACTAAAGAATAAAATGTATGATGTCATATTAGATGACAATAAACTTACAAAAAGAGGAAAAGGTATTTCTCGATGATATATGAAAAAGATGATGAATTTTGACGATTTTAAAGCAGCGCTAAATAAAAGCGACAGTTTTATCAAAACAAATGTTATCAGAACAAATATTTACAAACTTGAAACGGATACAATTATAAACGGAAATTAAGTTATTTTTTTTTAAAAAAAGGTATTGCATAGACGGAATTAATACACTAGCACCTGGGCATTATGTCTAAACATCAGAAATAATGTTAGAAAATGTAACGTTAGTCGAATGAGTTCATAGGAAAATCAAAACAATGTATAATAACAACAACTACCATTTGAAGTTAACGATGAAATTTCGGGTTTTAGTAAATTCGACAGAATCAAACTTTTTCTTATCAAATCAGGCGAAAGCAAATATTTTAATTATGGAGATAATATTGCATTAAAATGACAATTTTCACGATTCGATCAATCAGAAACAGTATACCAAAATAAATATAGACTTTAACCGGTCGAAGGTTTCGTAAAAGGTAGATAATATTTCTCAATAAAATAGCGATTTAAGAATTATTTGAATGTCGTCGAAAATTAACCGGTAGAACTAAAATATATATGTAAAATTTAGAAAATAAATTATTCCTAATAGTGAATATTGATGTTTTAGTGATAGACTATGAAATACTTTAAAAAAAATACATATAGCTGTCCTTCATCCTTGTATTTTTGCTTACGAGATAGGTTTCATAATTTTTTTTTTATATAATTCTTAAAATGTTTGATCTATGGAAACATATAAAGTGCTTCAAACCCCCATTCATACACAACTTCGGCTTCTGTGAAAATATATAGAGAAATGTTTTCAAAATCGTGTACGAGAAAATGATAAAGTACTTTGGTTTTCCTATGATATACTATGTATAATAAATTGCAGTCTATTCGTTTGATATCCGATTATGTGAATAGTCATTGATGAGCATTGATACAAAGAGAGCTTTGGGAATTCATTGCCACTTGAAAATTCCTTACACAACTAATATACTTGTCTCTTTGCCAGTTGAATAGTCTTGCTAGGTAGTTGTGAATAAAAATCAAGACAGAGCGTTTTATAAAGATAGCAATGCATAATATTGCTACAAATTGGACAGATTTAGTTTCCTCTTAATCAAATGTATAACTTCTCTTGCAAAATGATTACAAATAAATTCTGATGCCGTCATAGTGCCCACACGGAATTTCCATAATAACAAGATAATGTGATTATTCTGAAACTTTGAAAGGTTACAGATACGGAATTTCCAATGAATGTTCCCAATATAACGCCGAATCAGGTTAAAGATAGGTAATTTCAATAGATTTTCCAAAAGTAACTATGAAATTAGATTAAAGATAGGCAATTTGCAGTGGATTTTCCTAAAATAACGCCCACTTGAGAATGTTCTAGACAGTTCAAAGATAGATAATTTGCAATGGATTTTCCGAGAATATCGATATAAATGGAAGTTAGAATTTTCTTCGTGGCAATTTCTGCTAGAGGATTAAAAACGTGAACAGGTAAGTGAAAATATTTTTCTGACAGATTTTCCAATTTTTTTCTATCGCGTGAAGCTGATTTGGTTGAATTAAATCTTTTAAAAAAATCTGTTCAATCAATACCAACTTGTCGTACTGAGGTAATTTGATATCCATCTTGTACAATACTTTATTGTTCAAATAGAAATAAATCTAAGATTCGGGAACCTCTTTCAATCTATCTATAACTTTGGAGAGGGGTTGGTGATTCTGAGATAGCATCATCATTTATTCAGCTCTTTTTATGGTGTTGTTTTGAGACAGCATCATCATATATTCTTACTTTTGAGACAACATCCTCTTTGGGTTTCAAAATTTCATTACTTTCTGAGATACAAATTTGGAGAAGGGTAATTTGAGGGAGATAGAGTCTCTGAGGATATGGAAAATGTTAGAATATATTTATTTAAAAGTGATGAGATTTTCTGACCTAAAACCATCTTTGATTTTAAAATCTCAAATACCTATACTACTTTCGGAAAACCAATCGCTAGTGTAAGAATCTTAAAATGAATCTTTAGACCTTAAGCAGCAACTATCTATTCCAGGTAGGAGACGTTCCAAGGGACAAAAAGACGAAACCAGTGGTCTGCATGGTGCTAATAATTATGTGCACCTAGAATAGACGTGTAGGGCCTTTATATAATAACTACTGGAACACCTGTGTTATTGAAGCCCGTGAGAAAACGGCGAGAACTTAAAGGGGGAATAATTCAGTCAATCATCAACGCAAAAGGTGTGAATTGAGTACGATTCTTCTTTCTTTATTTAAAGCCATTTGTCAAATTAATTTTCAAACTGTAAACTCTTTTCAAGAGCCATATAATTTGAACTAAATACGTACGGACGTACACCTTAAGCTGACAGTATAGAACATGACAGGACATAACGAATAAGTCGAATGCTGTTTTATTGTAGGTGTCTTGTGTTATAAATATCCATAGTTTTTTCAATTGACTCGAAGATTGTTAACGTGGTTCCGTTTTGTTCAAGCTGCAAATGTTAGTATGTTAGGTGAAAATATTTGTTTTTTTTAAATGGAAAAAGCATGTAATTAAAGATATATGACAATCATGTGGAGAAAGGTGAGGAACAGCATTCTCTCTCTCTCTCTCTCTCTCTCTCTCTCTCTCTCTCTCTCTCTCTCTCTCTCTCTCTCTCTCTCTCTCTCTCTCTCTCTCTCTCTCTCTCTCTCAGAATCTAGTGATGAAGAAATCCAGGTAATTTGTACCATCATGACATTGAATATATAGAGGGATAATTTTGTATGTATTTCTGTGTGAGTGTTTGTGTCTGCGTGCGTAGTATATATATATATATATATATATATATATATATATATATATATATATATATATATATATATATATATATATATATATATATATATATATATATGTGTGTGTGTGTGTGTGGTCAAATGAATTTTGCCATTGACCAATATTTAAATATGTATATGATTTTAATAAGGACAAGTTATTTGATAAAGCCGCGGTAGCTTATTTGGTTGTGCGTTGGTCTTGTAAAACTAATGTTGCAGGTTTGATACCTGGCTAGGCCAGTCTATTGTGTACAACCACAATACTTTTTTTTACAGCCTTATAACTATCTATGCAATTAAATCTGGCCATATAAAACACTCTTTCGTGAAATATTTGTGATGAAGCTTCAAATTCATTATCAATTTTGCCCTGTAAATGTTGGTGTTTAGTTTCTAGAAATCACGGGATTTGTTTTTACTGTTTTTGTTGTTTCTGGTGTTTTTCCCTGCGGTAGTCCTTATCCTTAAACCGCGAAAACGCGGGCTTTCGGTCAGTTAAATAACATGCCAGCTGATTGATGAAACGGTCTTGCTGCAGTCTGGTTAAAATAGATCTCCGTAGTCCTACGTGTAGATCTAACAGATACAGCTCAAACTTAATGTTTTGGTGACCCTAGGAATTTCCAAGAGGTCTACGTTTAATTTTGAGCAGTCCATCACCTAACACATAGTTCGTGCATTAGCACGAGTTTCTATCTACGTCACTAGTCATGGCACAAAGCCATGCGGCTCTAGTCAGAATTGGTCGTTTAGAAAAATTAACATGACTTATTTCAAAGATAATATTTCTGAACACTGACTATGGACACTAAACAATATTCCTAATGTCTGGACTAGTTAGTTATATGATATTTGCAATAACCATACGAAAACTGAGTCTTTGCTTTAATAGCAGATTTGAAAACGAGTTGCTTTTTACATACAAAATGGACATTTCATAACTGAACAATCATAGAAACCTGCATTAAAACTTTAGCCATTAAAACTTCATTTTTTAAAATTTGTTTGTTCACCAATGTCTGATTTGCAGGTTGTTGTTTTTTAAACACGTCATAGTATTTTATTTTACAATTTAATTTTCAAACCCCGTTACATTTTGTTTAATAATCAATGCGATATATCTTGACCTAACATTTAGCACATGTACATTATCTTGTTTTTACGACATGCTTCTTCTAATTTGGAAGAATTTGTTTTCTTATAAAAGTGGTGTGTGAGTATTCCTCCAATTTGTATAATTATCCTTTTATATCAGCATTATTTTGCTTTATTATGGTAACGTGTGTCAACTTTGTCTCTTTCTCTTATTTAAAATATTACATATTTTTCAACACCTAACATAATAAATTGCATACCGCCATGCATTCGGTACACTTCGGTACCTTTCCATAATTCACATCTAAAATTAAAAGTGGTCATAAATCTGAAAGTAACGGCTGTGCGACTGTTTATGTCGAACAAAATACATGAGAGAATATGCAATATATCCTATGTATACCAAAATGTAGAGCAATTGCACGATTGTACAAACAGATTTACACATACTCTATCTCTCGCATTGTTCAATATTGGAACGGCTTGATCAAAGGTTGAGTACCCTTTGTCCCATTGTGTGGTACAGTTTTGCACTTAGTCCTAATAACAAGGAGTCTTCTAGCAACTACAATTACAAAATTTCACTTATTCTCCCCAATTATCCATCTCTCTAGAAGCATGCATCCATCCGTGGCACTTTAAATGAGTCATATCAATTTTCCTTTTCAAAATATATAATAATTTTTGGCAAACGTGGGGAAATGGATTTCGTATCATATGTGTTGCCGGTACCTTCGTGTATCATATGATCAATATAAACCAATGTTTTTGGGATGACACCCCGAAAGAAGGAATTTCGTAGTCGAGGGCTTAATTGATCTGTATTTTGCTAGGCTATCTCTGACAAAAAATAAATTATATAACTCCCCGACTAATATCCCCCCCAGTGCAAACTTCTACAATCATTATTGTGCTCAACAGCGTTTACCCAAAGAGAGAGAAAATAAACGAAATTAACAATAATTTGTTGGCAAAGAAAAATACGTTATAAATACGCCACTTCTTTAGCAATATGACGTCATGAAAGTGTCATGATATTATGACATCATGAAACATTCATATAACAAACGAAAAAGCTGACCCGAGATAATAAAGCTTAGATATAAGGAATCTATATTGGGGTTTGGACCGAGACAAGGAAATCCCAGTCAATGGTTACATTATTTATCTCCCCACGAGGCTTGCCCGATTGGGGAGACATATAATGTAACCCCGCGACTGGGATTTCCTTGTCACGGTTACAACCCAAACGTAGATTATTTTTCTCACCCAATATTATCCTTTAAAGTAAGAAAGATCTCTTTTTGCAATAGGGTTCAAGAGCCAATGTTTACGTGCAGTGCATTAATACAAATATATTCAAGAGGAATATGGCGTGACGTATCATCTGAAGTACACAGTTTTCATGCGCGAGCCCAAAGATAGACATCAAACGTTGCATTGTTTTTAGATATCATCACATTTAATATATGGATGTTAATATTAAATTAACAATAAATAGTAAATATTTATTACAAGAAAATGTTTCATTTTCATTAATTCCAATTTAGAAAATTATATTGTACAGAATGAAACTTTACTCGGCCCATAGCTATGTTGTAGTGTATATACATTGAGTATGAGTTGTCCGTGCTTGGGTTATTCGCGGGTAATTAGAGGTCAATGTCGCTATCATATATAACACTTCTTTTCTTTGGCCATTTACTGTGATGATAGGTTTTCCTAGCGCAAGTTTGTGCAGTAAAGGTTACGTTTAAAGACAAAAGCTTGCTAGGTGATATGTCATTTACAAAATGACACTTACACGCTACAATCATGGACAAACTTATATATATATATATATATATATATATATATATATATATATATATATATATATATATATATATATATATATATATATATATATATGTGTGTGTGTGTGTGTGTGTGTGTGTGAATGACATAAGAATGATTCATTAAAATATAGCATATCTTTCAACACCTATTGTCTTAGACAGCATACCCCTTACAGCGCACATTGCCATGCATATGGTAGACTTGAGTACCTCTTCATAATTCACCTATACAATTAAGTGGTCATCATCAATCTGCAAGTAAGTGTTGTGTATCCATTTCTTTTTTACAAACAAAACACAGGAGAGAATATGCAGGTGATTTTAAGTATGTCACCGTGTAGAGTACTTGCACAATTGTAGAAAATTATTTACAGCTACTTTATGTTGCGCATTTTCAGTATTGGAACGGTTTGATCAAAAGATAAATTCTTTTTGACCCATTTCTTGATACCTAATCCTACTAGTAAGAACTCGTCAGGTAACTACAGGTGTTAAATTTCACCTATTCTCCCCGTCCACTTAATCATTGATCAAAGCGTCTCTACTTTGATGTATGCATTCATGCTTCAAAGAGTCAGATCGTATCCCGTTAACAATCTGTAATAGTTTGTTGCCGGTAGTTTTATGTATGGAAACTCTGTTTCAGATTGGCCCCCAGACAGGGAAATTCTGATCGAGGACTTGAGAAATTTATCTTTGCGCGGCACTGCCTGTCAAAAAGACAAATATTATAATTCATGAATTTCTTTCCTTCTGTGCAAACATCTAAAATCATTTCTGTTCATAACCACTCTTACATGCAAAAGAGAAAATGTATGTCATTAACAATAGTTTTGCAAATTGACAGTTATAATTTCAACGTGTTGTTTGTATTGAACCGAGGGCGTTGACAATCACGTACTGAAGTTTAGCAATGTTAATGACGACTTGCGTAGCAGATCCGAATTACATAAATTCTGCACGTGAAACAGCAACATAAATCATTCGATAGTCTCGTTGTAGTATCATATTTAATTAATCGATGTCATATAAAAAATAAAAGATACTTTTGTTTATAAGGATAACTTACAGCTTTTTTTAAAACCTAGTTCACAAGCACGTGGACACCATGGTGGCCGTGACAACCAGACAAATTCAGCTTGATTTATCGGTCCCACGAGTTAGAACAAGAAATCTTAGCGTTGCAACTTTGCAACAGAAAATCTATTAATGAGTACATGCTTTGCAAAATTAAAGTTGCTTCATCCAGATTTAGGCGAAAAAAAAATCATTACACACTAAAATCAAAACTAAGAGTGGACTCTACCTGTCTCCCTCTGGGAAATTCCCCTCTGGTGGATCATGCGACCGAGCAGGTATTCTGACTCACCGGCTTTGAAGGCGATCTGTAAAGGGCGATTCTGCGCAACGTTCCCTCACTTAACTCCAACTTACCCGCAAGTCATGACATTACTCCTCTCCTCCTACTTGAATCCTTCAAGATCTGTGGCGATGGGTGAACGGTGTGAACAGGTGTGGATACGCTGCAAGCTATAGCTGCAAATCAACACACAGGAGACTCAAACTTCAAATCTTACCATTTCTTCGGATTCCCTTTTAACATTGAAAACCTTGCAGACTCATACTTCTGACAATCCATTAACACCCAATATATTACAGACCACTTGAGATATGAAGTGATATTGTACCGATCACGTATTGGACATGTATATCCTCCTGATAGATGAACTTCGACCAGAGGGTATACAATATCTGTGTCCACTGACAGTGAAACTCGGTCTGAAACGATACGCCTTCAGCTGTATCGCAATATTTCATGTTGTATCGCGATACTATTCCGATCTTTGGAAACATTTTTATCAAATGATAACATTAGTTTAAATTATAGTAGCATGATATGTTTTAACTAAAAAAACATCTACTGGAAAAGAAACTACCAGTGTATTTAAGAAATGCTGTGAAATTTAACGACCGTAATAACAAGTAACTTACGAATGTCTCAAATAACTAAAGTCACTAGTTTTATGCATATTTGTTAT
This sequence comes from Potamilus streckersoni, assembly GCA_016746295.1. Lineage (NCBI taxonomy): Eukaryota > Metazoa > Mollusca > Bivalvia > Unionida > Unionidae > Potamilus > Potamilus streckersoni. Next base: position 49,090 of record JAEAOA010001777.1, on the reverse strand, counting down.
TAATCTTTGATCTTGCCGAACTCCTTTAATGAAATGTTACAAAGAAAGCAACGTCTTTAAAGCTAGACAAAGAACTAAAAAAAACTGCTGTCAAAGAATGTGGCGTCTTCAAAGTTAAAACGATGAAATTAATATACATTTCGTTTATTTGATTCCTTTTTAAAATAGATAGTTAATAAGTTAGCTAGTCAACAGATCGAGAATGTAGTGATACATATGTTTGCTGACTTGTAATGGTTATGGCACAGTATATTAAATTGTGTAGTTTAAAGTTTCTACAATTTTCGCCGTTGCTTTCATTTTGGAACTATTTTTCAGGTTTTCATAATATGTTTCATACTGCATAAATATTAGCAATTTATATCTAATACATGCAAGCGTGACTGAGATTCTATCATATGTGTACAACTTCCTCAGATGTGGTCAGAGTGCATTTCGCAAGGTAAGGTGTTGTTATTGTTGTTGTTGTTTTTGCTGGGTTTGACGCCATTTTTCAGCACAAGATAGGCTATACATGGCTGCTAGAATAAATGGTGCAAGAAGAACTAGGGAGAACCCCGGAAAAAAACACCGACCCACGAGAAGCTACTGGCAAATTTTCTCTCATGCCCACATTGGTTGAACCCTAGAATCGAACCTACGCAGACAGAGGTGAGATGGCATACGTAACGATAAGCGCTTTAGACGACTTGGCTATTTAGGGACACCACTTTTAACATGCAGTAGACATGGTAAAAGTATTCAGTTATATGGCAACTCCTTGGATGAAAGTCGGTCATAAATCTCGCGAAGTTTCCTGAGAATTTGTCTGGTTTACCTCCACATAGCGGAGAGACAGACTGTCATGCCTGTCAAACTTTAATCAACCATCGCTATCGGACTCACTTGATTTTATGGCAGGTCATTATTATTTTATTCTGTTGACAATTAAGCTCTTCAATTACACTTCTTTTGCCTTGTGGATTCTCAAAAATAGTCATGAAGACAGACGTCAACAATTATTTTTAGTTGAAACATTCCCTTCTATCATGATTATCATATTCATACTCACTGAAGAATAAAAAGAAATTACGCGATTATATACATATTTAAAAGTAAACACGATATATACGTATTAAAGTGTAAACCGATATGCGGGTATTACAAAGTAAACGCGATATACACATATTGAAAGTAATCGCGATAGTCACGTATTGAATAGAAAACGCTACATACATGTATTACTTTGTGTGTTATGTAAGTTAGCGACTGCGATGTCGAACATAATTTTGGAGCTATTATTTTATCGGATTATTAAGTAATGACTCTGTAAAATTTAAAGCATAATATTCAAAGGAGAGACCAAATATACAACAAAAAATACCTGTGTTTTTACGTTAGCTCAGTACAGTTTAAACTTTCACTGAATTTAACTGGATAAATCGACATCAACAGTCATAGAAATCATTAGTCTTCATTTCAGAGTAGATACAATAGATATTCAGTATGTGTCTGTCCCAGTTTTCATTTCAGAGTAGATATAATGTATATTCATTATTTGTTTGTCCCAGTCTTCATCTCAGAGTAGATATAATGTATATTCATTGTATGTCTGTCCCAGTCTTCATTTTAGAGTAGATACAATAAATATTCAGTATGTGTCTGTCACAGTTTTCATTTCAGAGTAGATACAATAGATATTCATTATTTGTCTGTCCCAGTCTTCATCTTAGAGTAGATACAATAGATATTCAGTATGTGTCTGTCCCCATTTTAGAGTAGATACAACATATATTCAGTATTTATCTGTCCCAGTTTAAATGAAATGTATTCAAAAGATCATACTTTTTGTGCAAACCTGTCTTTATTTTTTTCTGATTTGTAACAGTATGGATCTGTCTTCTCCAAATTTATTTCGTCAACCTGCATGGTGATTACATACAATGTCTGGATATTAATAAATCTGAAATTATAAATGTACCATCCTGACTTTTTTTATAGTACAAGTCACACCGGTCATGTAAGCGCATTTACTGACATAATTAAAAAAATAATCGTAAAAGACGTACTGATATATATATATATATATATATATATATATATATATATATATATATATATATATATATATATATATATATATATATATATATATATATAATCGCATAATGTTATGTTATAACAATGTTTATTCAGTCGTGATTTTTAGTGATCTATACATTTATTGTCATATCTAAATTTCCAGACGAAAATTATGATCGTGATGTACTATTACAACGGCAGTTCGGCATTACACTGGGTCAAGAAAGTCAATATCGGATTGTACTATTGTTGGAACTTTTACTAGTGCAGGGGAATCAAGGTACAGTTGCGCATCTTCATTTATCTCCCGGATGTTCGACTACGAATGGAACAGAGAATTAACATACACTAAGTTTTATTCTTAGCTTGTACATGCGAAATTTCTTCAAAATGGTCATTTAGCATGATGCAAAATATCTCAAATAAATCTGAACTGAATTCGTGTACCTAGTCTTTTGCATGAATGAAAGCACATATTTGCATGGGGAAAACTAGGTATTGAATTACGAATTGAAATAAAAGACATGACATACCATACAAAAGATATATACTAAGTTACATAATTGTCTCTTTTTACTGGACTTGTGTGCCGATTTTGTTCTTCCTGCCGGTGTTTTCCCATGTTTTGTTCACAAATGATGACATCGTCACGTCTCAGTTCATTTTTAAAGTACGTCTTCCCCAAATAGCGGGGGCGTTCCCTCTTATGTCATAACCGATTTAAACCAAATCACCCCACTTGCTTGATTGAGAATAAATATGTCGAAGTAAGTTATTACTGAATTTGCCGTTAAGCACTATTCAAGGAGTTTATACAAGAATTTATTATTAGATAAGAATTTATACGGCAATTATAGATAATGTTCGCACATTAGTACATCTCAGATATCTGCAATGACTGATATTTTAGTATTCTTTTAATTTTTTGTTAATTTAAAAAGCTGATTGTTATGAAATTCATATAATAATGTATTTACCTTCGGTACAGGCCTGCATGGATGTTGCACAGGAGGTCGCAGTGACTCTTTAAGTTCGTACTTTACGTATACTTAGTGGTATAACCGCTTAACTCGTAAATCTGCCCTCCAGGTAGACTTTCTATCAAGCATATACTTTTCTATCCATAAATAAGCTGTCAATAAATCAATAAACAGAGTTTTCAAGTAACCTATAACTCTGAAACGTTATATGCATGTCGCCAATTTAAAACGTATTTTCATCGCGTGTCCTACATAACTTGCCGAATCACTTTGAACCTCATAAATTTTATGGATTTGAAAACCCGACCCTAGTGAAACACACAAACATATATATATATATATATATATATATATATATATATATATATATATATATATATATATATATATATATATATATATATATATATATATATATATATATATATATATATATATACACACATATATATATATATATACATATATATATATATATATATATATATATATATATATATATATATATATATATATATATATATATATATATTGTGTGTGTGCGTGTGTGTGTGTGTGACACATGTGAGATTACAACTTAGATTAATAACTGACTTCAGTGAATTAGTGCAATTGGAAAATCTAGCAATTCGTGGCCTAGTATAAAATAAATACATGTACCTACCAACTATAATCTATCGTTGTTTATTTTGAGAGAGAGAGAGAGAGAGAGAGAGAGAGAGAGAGAGAGAGAGAGAGAGAGAGAGAGAGAGAGAGAGAGAGAGAGAGAGAGAGAGAGAGAGAGAGAGAGAGAGAGAGAGAGAGAGAGAGAGAGAGATTTTCTACATTGCTAAACACAATCATTTAGATACTTCAAACAGTACGTGAAGGAGGGTGCCTACGGAATGATATTATCTTTTTTATTGGTGTTCTGTGGTAGGAAGGGGTTGAAATTCGTACTGTAAATCAAATGCTCTAATGATAATATTACAAAATATGTAATATAATGCGTCGCCATGAAAGTCCTCAATGATGGTTAAAAAAAATTCCCTATCAAGAGGTGGAGATAAAACGAACACGTTTGGAACTAGTCCTACCACGAACGAGCCTCTTACAGTCTAAGGGCGCTGTGTGGCATGTTTTAATGTCGACTAAAGGTGTAACGAAAGTCAAATCAGGAATATAGCTTACTACTGGCAACCAGTAACGACGCATTTCTACAAAGTAAAGTTTTAATGTTTTTTTTTTTTGTGGGACTGTACTTACCCTGAGGACTTTTATCTAATAAATTCAAATTTTCACCAAAAAAAAAAAAAGACAAACAAAGAAAAAAAATAGGTTGAGTAAATAAAAGGAGTTCTTGTCCAAAGGGTATATTTTCACAATTTGAGGAGATACATTACAGGACTTGTTTGAAAATGAGGTGAAAATTTGACACTTTTTAAGCCTGCAATTAAAAACTTCACAATTAAGGAGTACGAGTTTATGAAAGTGTACGATGTCACACTTCCTATTTTATTTGGAGGGGAGGTGGCTCATGAACTATATTGAACAAGGGCCGTTTCTGTCCACTCTCCAAATTTCTTTATATGATGTATACTGCACATATGAGATGGTTAACATTTGTTTCTGATGTTGTGTTCACGAGTCAGTTGCAGTAGTATAAGGAAAGGCCGATTTGAGCTCAACGACCCCTCTACATACACCCTCCAGACCTCCAAACAAATACAAAATTACCACTTCTCTCTGTCCTAAACTCTCACCCCCAATGATATACACATACAATTGTAAAGCAGATCCTAGCTCATAACATGTATACCTTACTTGGTAACATCAGTTATCTAATCAATATCATCTATAGAACCAGCCAAGCTAGAACATGTATACCTTACTTGATAACATCTGCTACCTAATCAATATAATCGTATAGAGCATAGTCAAGTTTTAAAAACCCAACCCCTACACAAAATCCAAAGTCAAATATTCTTTAACTACACAAAAAACTGGTTAAGTGGCAGATGTATTTTTTAAGGAAAAGGAGGATGTGAGCCCAAATATCTTTTTTTCACACCCTCCAGACCTTCAAACAAATACAAATTACCTCTATGAGAGACCTTAAAAACCCAACCCCTACACAAAATCCAAAGTCTATAACTATACAAAATACCTAGGTAATTTAATCAATAATCACGCTAAGATCCAAACTATAGAACACCCGTTGCAAAATACCTAGGTAACGTAATCAATAATTGCGCGAAGAACTAAGTTATGTAACAGATGTAAATAATTCTATGGAGACCGAGCCAAGTAAAATGTTTTAGTAATGTTATATACGTCGTCGGAGATCACGTGATTAGAAGGAATGTTCTCGACTAAGGAAATACTGTAATGCTCATGCTTGATTGGAAGTTTCTGGAACATGAAGTACTCTAATACGCATGCGTAAACGCCTGTATCAAAGGCAGGTACACGTCTAATCACGCAGTTTGAGGGAGCGCTTCATCAGATAACAGATGTACTGAGCGGACATTTACAAGGCGAAAGGGTAAGTACATTATTTATATTTCATCACCAATGATTAATGTTTCAACTGTTGACATTAAAAATACTTCATTATCACGATGATAGAGACTAAACTTTACTTTACCACTCACACAACGACGAGATTCCAACAAATCTTTTATTTATGGCTTGTTTAGAGGATATTTGTTGTCGATAAAATATACCTTTGACCGATCGATATCAATTGTAAGTTTAGTATATTTTTGTTGGCTAATCGGACTATGAAAGTTTTTAAATTCCGCTAGTAACCTTTGATACAATTGTTCGAGATAATTAAAATACTCGCTGTCATCAGATCTGATGAGCGAAAGTTTTAGCTTATCACGTGTTCCACTAAAACATATACCTGATGTTTCATTATTGATTTCAACTGTCAATTGTTTGCCATCCATCATTAGATATTTGATCTTGCTACTGTAGCTATTTGTCACTGTCAAATTTTCAAACATTATTTCTTAAGATTAGATAAAATTTCAGTTGGAAAAGATAATGTCAAGTATAGATCTATCATCATGACAATACCCTAGTGCAAGTGTATCTACTCCATTTTCGCAATAACGCTTATCATCAAAATTACTCAATCCGCGTTTGATAATGACATCTGTTTCTAGCTTATGATGATTAGTCCGAATTACCATAGCTCTCATAAAACTAACACCGCCATCAAGCGCGTACTTGTAGTCATCAAATTTCATAAACTTTTTAACAAAATCACGAGGCAGACCTTTTGCTTTTTTCGTTATTTTATTATTGTCTAATAATACGGCATACATTTTGCTACGTAATCCGATAAATATTTGATAGCGCTTGAGTTCATTTTATCTTTGAACTTACCAATAACCTTTTTATTTGTATTGTCATGAAATTTACTGTCACGTGGGCAATCGGAAAGATCAAACAGATATCTATTATCATACATGTCCTGATAGATGTCCTCGCATTCGATTTCATACACGAGTAAATCAGTATCAGTAAACAATAATCTACTGGCCGGCCATTGAATTTTAACAAAATTATAATGAAAATCGTACATCAGCCACTTTGATAAATCTAACACTGAAGCTCCAACGTAGATCGGCTTGTTTAGTTTTAGATTTATTTTTCTTCTTTGTATCGCAACAAGATTATCATTAAAAATTTTCATGCTCACAAAATCATCGTCTGACACAAGTTTGTTTCTACGATGGATATCATTAACTAGTTCGATATTTACGCGTTTCCTAATATTCTCCATCGTCTTACCAAAAACGGAATTGTTCATCAGTTTAAAGAAGTTTTTCTCAAAATCAGTTTTTGCTATAGCTATTCTTGAAGTGTTCGAGTTAATATAACCTCTCATCCACGGCGACTGATTAAATTTTAGTACACGATGAACTTTTCTCAACACAAGACCAGTATCGACTGCTTGTTTTAAAACTTTGTAATGCAAAACATAATGACGTTTATGAAGCAAATTTGGTACTATTTTCTTGACAATAGAATGTTGTCTTGGTGATGATAACGCTTGTTGTCCTTTTGGTAACAAGCTATAATCTATGACCATTGATTCCGCACAGAAAGGGTAATCGTTATGCAATTTGTGTAGCGAATTTAGATAATCAAGATCAACTTCAACGAAATAGGAAACATCGTCGGGTATCTTTTTTTCTGTTTCAGATAGAAATCGATCAGCCGTGATCCAGTGAAATCCACCAAGAGGCATTGGTTCTGCCATCGAACCACCGTACAAGTTGTCACAATCTGAATAAACTATATACTTCGAAGGGAGCTTAGGATTATACTTTTTCAAATATTTGTTGTTTGCTTCAGCATATTTTTTGTTATCACGCTAATACCGCCTCTGATACCTTTTTCGATAAAATTGAACATATCGACGTCATTCAGTAATTCCAACCTTACCTTACTAAACTTTAGCAGAGCATCCCATGACAACCCATGGGCAGAATAATACCAACAAGGATTTAATCCGTAATTAATATAACTTATTTCTCGAAAACTTTCAAAAACATCTGCTAAAAATAACACGTCAGTTTTCAGGTATAAATCATGATGATCACTAAACGTCTCACAAACAAACTCTTTTCAGATATCTTGTGCATACTCGTACTCGTCATTAGTTATATTTTCATTTTTAAATTGTAAGTAAAATTTATCTTTGTCAGGCAAAGATGTTTCATCAAATTTACTCCAGTCGTCCAGATATTCATACGGAAATACCCCTTTTTTAGCTAGTAGATTAAATTTATCTCCAAAACAATCTCTTAGGTTATCAAATTTACTACAACCTTTTACTAACTCATCTAACGAGGCTGCCATAAACTGCAAGCTGTCAATAAAACGCAATTTACCTAGCGTAACTGACATATACTTTTCAAAATTATTTAGAATGCATTTGATGACTTTATCGAGTTTTAGACGAGCTTTTATCTCAGGATCACCAAAAGCTTCCACGATAATATGGCTATCATATCCTCGAAAATTGTGAAGAATAACTGGAATAAAATCTGGAGCATGAAATTTTAAATTACACTGATTATGAGCCGCTCCACGGTACTGTCCGGTCCAATGGCAATGCTCATGTACTTTTTTGTTATCGTCAAAAGCTTTTTCACAAATATGACAAATTTCTGCTTGCTCGTGATCAGATTCTTGTTGAGGTGTTAATTTTAACATTAGCGTTACTTTTTTCAAACGATAAGTAATATTATCAACTTTGTTAATCAACTGCTTGAGAAGCCAGACAGCTGGATTTTTGCCACGATAGTATTGGATTGGTTTAGATAATCTAGAATCAGTACAACAAACTACCTTGTACGCTACTCCACATGGAACATGATTTTGAACTTTTCTTGTACTCGATTGATTAGGATTATTTTCTACGCCAAGTACAGGTTGAAGTAAACATTCGAAATCAGCGTATATAAGGAAAGGAATTTTTAGTTTATGATTATGATGGACAAACTGTAACACACTATCTTTTTTAGACGGCATTGTTATTCTTTGTACATCACTACAATACTGCAAATGTTTTTGTAATTTTTCATGGTCATTACAACCGTGCAAGCAGCGATAACAAAAGAACTTTTTCGTTTATCGTTTATTGTACTGTCCAACAACTAGTCCATGAAAGTTTTTGATCCAAACGTAATGATTTTTATAATACAGTAAATTGATAGTCGATTGTGAAGCTTTTTTGAAATATATCTCGGATAGACGTTTTCTTTTTATCTAATCCGAAAACGTTAATCGAAATATTATTTTGCTTTTCAAATTTTGGTATTTGATTTTCTGCCACTGGAAAATCAATACCAGCACAATTTAATCTTGACACGTGACTGATATACTTCTCAACACGATCAGCATTTTTTCTGCTGGAAATAGCGCAGAATGATCAGCCCATTGGAAATATTTGTTATCTACGTTTTTGATGTTTATACAACATCTTTTACTTTTTATTTTTGGTGGCAGGTCGATGTACGAACTACTTCGTAATGCATCATATCTCATCGTGTGAAACAATATTTCTTTGATCATTTCAAACTTCCAACCTGAACCTAATTCAGTAAATTATTCTATTTTTTTCCCAGATTTCTTGATGTATTTCATCAACTAGTGACAAAAGATCAGTCCCAAGTAAAACACGTCTGGATTTCGCGTTGATGTAAGGGTCTGCAATTTCCTTGTTAGTCGATTCTTCCGTCACAAGTAGCTTCGAAAATATAGTATGATATTGCACTAATAATCTGATACTTTTGTGTTTTTCGAGCTCACGTTTTACAGTTGTCTGTAGTAGATGAAAGAGATTTGTTGCAGTAAAATTTATCAGTACGATTTGATTATCGAACCGATAACTGTTGTCAAATCCTGTAAATGCAGTCGCTTTTTTCAGGTTCTCCCATAAGGCTTTTTTTTGGGTTATATCACGCAATTTCGACATTGCTATACTATAATCTAATGTCTAATTGATTGTTCGATCGATAATTTACCACACAGAGCGCATGCGCCAGGTTGAGAAAAAAAATTAGAGATATAAAAATCACTATAGTATAATCACACAAAATCTGACAAGCGCATGTGAGCAAGAGGTATATTACGTTCACCTAAAGTACAACCTATACGCTGGAAATGCATTAGGTTCGGTTATTAACATCAAAACTAGAAATTCTGTTGGCAAAGCAACGTCAGCGGGTTATGAGATGAGTGTGAAGGGAGATAATACCGAAAGGATTACAATGCTTAGAAAAGATTTTATTTACACGTTGTACTGCGACGAAATTCCAGATGGACATCGTGTATATCATGTGAACGGTGCAGTCACTGATGACAACATTGAAAACTTATCCTTACAAAACGAGTTTCAGCCGCATCCGGTCTTTGATTTATACGAGGCTAACGATCGCGGTATTATTAGAAACAGAAAAACTAAAAAAGTTCTTGGTACTATAAGCAATATGGGGTATCTCGTAGTAACTGTTAGAGGAACACTATTCGATAAATTTACTTATAAATCTCATCGTTTTGTTTACGAGGTATTTCACGGATCTATACCCGATGGTCTGGTCATTAATCATATCAATAACGTAAAAACAGACAATCGATTGGAAAATCTAGAACTAGTGACGCAGAAGGAAAATGTGAAAAAAGGACGAGATGGTGGTATTAATTATAGATGCCCAGCAAAACCTGTTGTTTCGTTAAATCTCGAAACGGACGAGGATATGAAATTCAAATCGATTACAGATGCGGCGAGATATTATAATATACATCCTATGAGAGTAAAATTTGTAGCTGATAGAGTAACAAGATCAGCCTTTTCAAGCGAATACAATGCTAGGATTTGTTTTAGATATGATGATTAATAATATTTTGTAATTCGGTTTTAGTCAAACAATGATGAGCAAATGCTATAACATCATTACGATCAAATTTAAAGTCGTTACTGTACTTTCATTAATTTTATTTTTTCTGCTGCTGTTAATATTTCATGAGAATCACCTTGCATCACAATAACGTCAACAGAGTATACACTATAACCCGACAAGCATTTTCTTACCGCTTCGGCTAGCTCTTCGTAATTTAATATATTAACTTTTTGGTGACATTTTACCTCGTCAGTCATCTTATAATAACAAATTAGATAAAAATATATTATAATAATGGACGTGATGAAACTACTCGCTGAATTATACGCAGACGATACCACTGCAAGAGATGTAAACATTAACGATAAAGTTGCAGACAATATTACAATCACTAACGATATGATAGATAAATCTGTTGATTATAGCGAAGATGATATTTTATACAACGAGTCTGACGATGATGATAAAATAGTCACCGTCGTTGATAAATCAAATTACAGCATACCAACCACTGGAAAATATAATGTCAAGTATCACATTGCTAAAAAAATAATGAAATTTAATTTTACCGTTGCCGAGCAACAACTGTTTTGGCAGCTGATCAAACCTTTCTTAAACATTAACATTCCAGGCCGACAGAAAAATATCAAATTCGATTTCATATTTGTTAAAACTTTTAATCTAATGACGATCTCTGACGATCGCAAGCAGTATCTAATATCGTTATGTAAACCAGTAAAATGTAAATCTGTCAAACTAAAGTATGAATTAATTTATAATAGCATTATATCATAATCTGTTTGGTTGGAATCCAACTGTTAAATTTATCGCTATACCTACGCCATTTGACTAAACTTTTATCTTCTTTTTTCCTAATCACTTTTTCGATAACGAAAACATCTTGTTCAGTTTTCTGTAGTTCTTGTTCGTAAAAACTACCTATGATAGGTTCCCCTGCCAGAACTTATAACGCATACGTTACAGGTATTGTTAAAAGCACTTTATCAACAACAAATACTTCTTCGTTCCAGTTCGGAGTAAATCCTTTTGCAAATAGCTTTTTTGTCAAAGAAATTTTAACTTTATCACCGACCTTAAATTTATGTCTGCGGTACTTGTTTTCATTTGCTAATATCGGATTTTTAATCGCGTCATTGGGTGACATTTTGATGGTTCGACGTTTCGTGTTATTATACTTGTCCACGATTTGAGAAAGGTCATCGATGTACCTGTTGGTGTTTTTAGCTGTCAAATGTTTGTGTATTTTTTCGTTTAACGTGCGATTAAATCTCTCGACTACAACGCTTTTACCCTCGTTCCCTGTAACGTATTTTTTTTAATATTATTTTGTTCTAGAAACGGCTCAAACTTTTTGTTAAAAAACTCTGCTCCGTGATCAGTCCAGATTTTATTTGGTTTTCTTTCTGTACTCGTTATTATTTGTTTTAGCGCATCAGTCATTGAAGTTCCTGTCTTATCCGAAACAGGTACACTGAAAGCGTATTTGCTAAAAACATCTATAACATTAAACAAATACCTTTCTGGAGCGCCATTAGCGCCAACGTTAAACTGAGCCAGATTGGATACATCCACCAAATCTATTGCCCAGATATCATCTACGGCATTAGCGACAACTTTACGTCTCGGAAACTTTTTTTTTAGGTCTATGTAGTTCGACTGCAAGATCATCGTATAATTCGTTTCTGAGTCCATGTTTATATTTTGCTCCAATCATTCCCTGAACAAATCTTCTATCAAAACGTTCTCGTAGATTTGTTGGCTCCATATCACGTAATTCGTCTAACATCACTTTATCATAATTTGCTTTCGAGTTTTCATGATCACGATAACAGATATCATGACGCATCGCTATTGCATCCACTTGATTATAAGGTTCTTTTCCTGGCAATGGATTATCGTTTTCATCTAGTTGTTGATCTAGCGGATTGTAAGGTCCTGTATACCGATGACCTGGCAAAGTCCAACCGCCTTTTGGTTTTGGTAATTTACCAATAATTTTGTGTATATCTATACCTGTACCTATTATTTCTCTGTTGTTACAACATTGACAGTATGCGACAATTTTATTTTGCTCAAGACATAAATTTCTGTCAGAATCACAGTTGCATATCATTCTATATTTTTAAGCGTCTACTAAAATAACCTCCCTGACAACATTAGGATAACCAGCTCCCAGTGACTTTTTCTTTAAAAACATATTTTTTCTTTTTCCACAGATTGCACAAATACTTTTTAACATCATCCTGTTGTTTTTTGTTTTTTTTTTCTGTTGTTTCATTAATATTTTCTGTTTTAGTTCTACACTTGAGACAATATGTTGACATTATTATACTTGTAAGTTTAGATAAAATTAATTGCAATCTCATCATTAGCGTGAGAAGGTTGCTTGTCAAACTGCAAAATAAATTTTAAAAAATTGAAATTTCTGCTCATCTGTCGGATAAACATTATACAATAATATCCGCAAGCAGACGTTCCAACAGGTTGGAGTTGATTTGATGAATAATATATCTTTTTAAATTTTTTGTTCATATATCGTTTTATTACATCGCTTGGAGGAAGTCCAAACGAGTCGAAATAATTATTATTATAAACTGCTACCCAATGCGTACCGGATCCGTCATTGAAATCTTGTATATTAATAACACACGAACTTACAGCTGACGGCGATTTTATTACTGTGAGTTCGTCTTTAGAATAAACTCCGTGAAATCCAGGAACTGCTTTTAACTTATTAATTATATCAAAATTACTCAACGGGATGGTCGTGTTCCCGGTAATGTTAGACCACGTCCGATTCCTAAAAGATTTGGCAGCAGACTTCCCGCTAGTCCCGCCAAAAGTGGAGCGAAAGGAATAATTCCTCCTTGTTTTGCTTGTTTGCGTTTTGTTGTTTTCCTTTTTTGGCGATTTTGTTGTTTTCTTTTTTTCTGACGATTTCTTTTTCCTTTGTGGCATTATAATATATCAATTACATAAAATTTACATTTTTTTTTATTCCACTTCCACGAATGATACCATTACCCTCAACAGCTATCTTCGTTGCGTCAGAGACTGCTCCTGACATTGCTGCTAGTCCTAATGTTCCCAACACCGGCAAAACTTTAGGTATTATTGTGCTAGCTAATACTGATAATGCTTTACCAAGAAAACCACCTTTGACAACAATGTCGTTTGCCAGCGCTGTTATCTGTGCAGCACTCAAATTTAACACAAAAGTTTTTTTTAACGATTATACTTGTTTACTTGATTTTTTTGTCAGCATTAATTTTGTTAAAACACCATCAGAAATATTAGGGTTGATTTTTAATGTTACCTCTTCTCACTTTGCAACAGCAGCTACTAATTTTTTTAACTTGACCATCAGTCAAATATACTTCTTTTACAATATATTTTGCCATTTTATATAACAACTGTAGATTAAACTTGAACTGTCATTTTACCTCCAACAGAATCTATCGTGATAAATCTATCACTAATCACTAATGCGTATACGTACAACGGCGCTATTGAAACCGCTCCAAGTGTCCAGGAAATTTCAATATCCGCTGTGCTGTCTACAGCTCGCTCGCTATGTTTACTAACATCAAAATGAAATATAGGATAAAGTGTACGAAATTCTTCTGCTGATATCTGATCCGTCTTCAACATCCTGATATTTTTGAATTGCGTCAAGCATTTACATGTAGGGTCGAGTAATATTTTTATTAGCGGCATCAGCAAAATTACTTTCTATAGCTCGTTCTGGGTATTGCTTTGAATTCAATCTAGCGTATATTCATCTGACATCAGCGTGGTCAAATATTGCATTATTTTGTTGTTGGTTGCCTCGTCGGGCGTGCTGTTGAAATACGACAAATATTTGTCTCGGCAGTTGTTCGCTTGATGTTGTTGTGACCCTCCACGTGTAGTCGGTAGTATTTGGAACCGCTGTCTGATATACCTTATGCTGCTTAAAATAAATTCTGTTTGTATGCTTATCAAGCGTGCTATTTAGTTCTGACATTTTTGTGATGGACGGTGTTATACGTGGCATCCACAGAGCAAGTTTGTTTATGATAAACTGTACATCAGCCCCTCCAGATCTAAACAAGCAATCGTTTTGTTCTGCTCGATCTAAAATAAGAGTATGTTTTACTCCGCGAAATACTTTATCATGATCGCGACAAAAGCCGAAAATCATACTTAGTGGAAGCATCATTGTAATTTGACGTGATCCTGCTGCAAGTTCTCTTCGCCTAGCAAAGCCTTCATTATAACGTGGATTTCTCACGTCAAGTATGTTAAGAATAAAATCTAACATTGCAACGGCGTCTACAGCTGCTCCTGGTGGCGTTATATTAAGATTAGTAAAAGCTGCAATAAGTGCGAGTCTCACAGCGTCTGGATTAGCAGCTGCACCTGGTGCTGCTATACCTAGCGGGTCTGCATTAGCAATAAGAAAATTTCTAACAATTACAAGATCTGCAACAGCATCAGCTCTGTGCACCATAACACCTCTCTTTAAAAATTCGGTTGATTCAGCTATACCACGTCCAGTATCTTTAAACCACATCATGTTGGTTGCAGTTGATCTCGAGTAATCGTCTGAAAACGAAATAATATTTAAAATTGTACTTGCAACTTGTAGATGACCTGAAATACCTTCTATAGTTTGATTGGCCAGTTGATATCTAGCACTTTTGAATAAACATCAGCCGTTATTTATAAGAGCTACTTCTGCTCCAACTGCAATTGCAGCAGGTGGATTGACTACTGTCATAATCTGACCACGAACTTCTAACATAGCCTTATGTGGCAGTAGAAATACGTCTTCGTCTCTGGCATTAAATGTTCTGATATCAGTTTTATTTGGTTCGTTAGAATTTTCATCGAGATACTCAACATACTCAAATTCTGTCACATCGTTGTCGATGTCATGAGTTTCTGTTAACTCGAGATAATTTTTAACAGACATTTTATTTATTAGATTATATAAAATAAATTTGCGGCACTGTTACTTTAGATATTAATTTTTGTATGATCCGCTCGCCCTTTGGTGATAATAGTTTTTTTGTTGTTGTTATCATAGCTCGTTGAGTTTCTTTTGTTGGAGCGATTTTTGAGATAGCTTGTTTTATTTCAGATGCAGTCGGTGGATCACCTTTTATTTTATCAGCTATTTTTTGTCCCACCGCAGTCCCAGCGGCAGATGCAGCCCCAGTTGCAAAAGCTTTACCCGCGTCAATAGCAATTGGTGCAACTTTACGCGCTATATCCGGGTTATTTTCAATAACTTTATTGCAGCATCAAAATCAGACTCTGGTGTTCTGAGGTAAGTAATGGCATTATGGTTCATGTTGAGAAATGCACGCATCATACCACCGTTGACGGACACATACTTTGATTCTTGATCGTCAACATATTTTTTTGTTGTAGCATCATTATCAGTAGTTGGATATCCAAGATCTGCAATTTTGTTTTTGTTCATAATAACAGTCCCAGTAAATACATCACCTGCTAATGTTCCAAATTTTGTATAGTAACTCATTATTTACTATCCTACATAAAATTATCAATATTATATAAAATTATAGCAACAATGCCAAAGTCGATAATATTAAACTTTGATACAGAGAGACTGGTGAAGCACAAACATAACAATGAACTTCCTGATTGTCATTATCTTATTGTTGGGCAAACTGGATCAGGAAAAACAAATTTGCTTATGAATTTCCTTCTTGGTGATAATTTTAACTACGATGGAGTGTATATTTACACGATCAATCCACAGCAAGATAAGTATGAGTTATTAAGCGAGTATAATAATAAGCTTCATGATGATCTTAAGGCTGGTGAAGATTTTTTTTATAATTAGGCAGCCAGAATATCTGACTCCAGTTAATCCACTTGATGCAGATGAACATAAGATAGTAGTTTTTGACGATATTCCGCTAAATAACATGGAGATGAATAAAATAAGATCGCATTTCTCACTGTCACGTAATAAACAGTGTAATTCTGTTTATCTCGCTCAAGGATTTCATAATGTTGACAGATTTATTCGGCGAAATACTGTTTGTTTTATATTATTTCCAGGACTGGATAATGTTGACGTTAGAAATATTGCAAGCGAGCAATGCGGTGACGTGACAAAAGATAAGTTTATTGAACTTTATCGTAATGCTACAAAAGATAAATACAACTTTTTCTTATTTGATAAACTTACAAATGATCCAACTAAAATGTTTCGCTGTTGTATTAACAGTTACTTACAGTAAAGCTTTTTAGTTTTATAAAATTTATGATAATAATAATGCACAAACGAGCAAAATATAGAAAACACATAGATGATCTAAAAAAAAACTTGCTCAATTTCAGGCATCATTTAAACAAAAAGTACAGCAAGCACGACGTGGACAAGTAACTGCTACAGAAGCAACAGCTACAGTTTTCAAACCAGTCACTGAAGCACTACTTGGAAAACAACCTGAAACTAAACCACTATCAGAAGAAGAACTTAAAAAATTGCAGGAAAAAGGGTTGGTTAAAATTGTTAAAGAACAACAAGAAGCAGCTGCTGCAAAAACTGTTACTAGATCTGATGAGGAAAAAAGAAAATTAACTGAAGCACTTCCAGCAAATATAGCAGATCTCGCTGCTTGACAAGCTGAAACAGATAGATTGATAAATAATCCGCTGGAACTTGAGCGAAGATTAGCAGAGTTAACAACGCAAGGAATAATAAATATTATAAAAAAATTATCAGGAGACATAAAAGATATCAAAGAGGAGCAAAAAAAAGTTGGTGAGCTTACTGTAAAGTTTATGGAAGTTGGAGAGCAAAGACTTCATTTTATAAAAAGAGCAAATGATGAGGTAAAAAGTAGGGAATATGATGATTTTTTAAACAAAGAAAATATAAGAGATATTGAAAATATAAGCAGGTGGACTGATGCAGAATATCAAACATTACTTGATAGATTAGATGTAATATTTAAATATGGAGCTGCTGCTAAAGATGAAATAAACACGGTTACAGAAATTAATGATATGCTTCCATTTTATGATAGAATGAGATATGGTGTTATTGCTTTCATGTTTAAAAAACAGCAGAAAATAGTAGAGCAAAACTTTTGGTAGGGGGTGGAGTTTTAAAAGAAAATTTGATACATTCGATAAAATTCGTGTAGAAAAAATAGAGAAGGAAGAACAGGAACTGGTGTAAAAATATGTACATCAACTACTGAAATGATAGGTAGATTAATGTTATTAATATCATCAAAAGAAACTGGGAATGTTAGTGTTGAACTTGATAATGAAATCATTGACATACTTGATCATCTAAGATCGAGCGAATTATTAACATCTGACGAATATGAAACTTTACACCGCGACTTAATTTTGTAAAATGATATAATATAAAAAATGTCAACAACATTATTGCTAGACTCTAGTGAGTCTGCGAAAGATAGTTCAAATTTTTCAGTAAATTAATTATATTAATCCTATACAACTAGATCCTGCAAAACAATATGAGATTGGATTAATTTCTTGTACTTGCTGGAATGCTATGCCTAACGTGAAAAATGATATTAACGATGAAATGTGGTTTACTATGATTACAACATCTTCAATATCTACAACAAGAAATAAAAATTCCACAAGGAGCTTATAATATTACTGATCTAAACAGAACAATCAAAGAGCTCATAACAAAAGCTGGCGGTTTGGCTGATAATTTTGAGTTGGCAGCGAATTATAATACATTGCGAGCTAGGATAACTTTGAAAAATATAGTAATCAGTCTTGAACCAAGAGAAAGAAGTATTGCACAACCGTTAGGATTTACTGAAAAAACTTACACTGCACTTGATCAGGCTCTTACGTATGACAGTGAACTGCCAGTAAATATAACAGAAGTAAATACGATATTAGTAAATTGCTCTATTGCTTCTGGCTCTTATACATCAAAAGGCAGCAAAAGTCAAACGATTTACAGTTTCTCACCAGAAGTTCCGCCAGGTTCTCTCATGCAAATAACTCCACGACATGTTATCTATTATCCTTTAAATATTGAAAATCAAATATCAAGTATAATAATGCAGTTGACAGATCAATCAGGAAAACAGTTGCATTTGAATAATGAAATTGTAACTTATTATTTACATCTACGCGAGCAATAATAAAAATTATACATCAGATATAATGAAACAAAGAAAAAAAAATATCGAAGAAAAATAGTAGGAGGATTTTGTGGAAATATATTCTCATAGAAGTAATTTGTATTTGTTTGAAGGTCTGGAGGGTGTGAAAAAAAGATATTTGGGCTCACATCCTCCTTTTCCTTAAAAAATACATCTGCCACTTGACCAGTTTTTTGTGTAGTTAAAGATTATTTGACTTTGGATTTTGTGTAGGGGTTGGGCTTTTAAAACTTGACTATGCTCTATACGATGATATTGATTAGGTAGCAGATGTTATCAAGTAAGGTATACATGTTCTAGCTTGGCTGGTTCTATAGATGATATTGATTAGATAACTGATGTTATCAAGTAAGGTATACATGTTATGAGCTAGGATCTGCTTTACAATTGTATGTGTATATCATTGGGGGTGAGAGTTTAGGACAGAGAGAAGTGGTAATTTTGTATTTTTTTGGAGGTCTTGAGGGTGTGGGGAGAGGGGTCGTTGAGCTTAAATCGGCCTTTCCTTATACTACTGTTGCCATGGCTACTGGGTGCTGAACAACTATGATAAAAGAACGGAAAATAGGTCATTTTTTCCATTTACTTCTCATTGATACTGCTTTGCTATGAACTATTTAACCGGTTTTAAAATTACTATATACCTTTTTTTATTATTTTTGGTGTTGTAAAGTAGGGTTTAATTTCTAAAAATGCTATCTAAAATGGTCCCTCGTAGCTTAAAAAGAATATGTAACAAACATATAAACATTATGAAAAATTTCATTGACACAAAGGTACTGAACCATAATCTTAAAAACTGTTCCTAAATGAAATATTGTTTAATATTATTGAATGATAAAATTGGAAATGAGGCGTCAACAGTGGCATATAAGTCCGCTTCTCTGACCAATATATTGGTTTGTTACCTTGACTTGAAATGACAAGTTTTATTTATTTATAAATTTTTATCCTAATATTTACATGGTAATAACAAACGCACACACACACACATACACACACATACACACACGTCCCTTTAGCGCCTCTTTGAAAAACCGCGTGCACAGGGCAATGTAGAAAGAATAAAGGAAGAAAAAAATGAACGAATAACAATGCTTTTAAAATAAATAAATATTTTTCTTGGAATGCTTTAGTATAATAATGGAGGAAACAATATAGAACACTGTAGAAATGCGGTTATATTTAAGAATTCAGGTGGGACTTAATCGATATTAAAGGTCCCATATTGATTAAAGCCGAACCGAAAATATTTCAAACATATCATTTTCGATATTGGAAGGAGTGTGTGTGTTTGTGTTTGTGTGTGTGTGTGTGTGTGTTTGTGATTTTGGATTTTTAACATAGTTCTAACAACTTTTCAGTCATGTCTGCAATGTGGCAGTTTATAATTTATACTGGTGCACCATGCCGACCGACCAGTACTAACATTGACCTCTTAAAATAAGCTCTCACAAAGATTATATTTACAAAATTTGTTCTAAAATTTTTACTATTAGCCAATCATTTCTCTCCAAACTTATATATATATATATAATATTGCCAACATGTAGTGATCCACATATATTTACATCATACATGTTAAATCAACTCTTCCATAATAATAATAATAATAATAATAATAATAATAATAATAATAATAATAATAATAATAATAATAATAATAATAATAGCAATAACTATAATAACAATACAAAACTAATAACATTGTCGCTATTATTATTATTCTTCATTTTTCTTCTTCTTCTTCTTCTTCTTCTTCTTCTTCTTATTATTATTATTATTATTATTATTATTATTATTATTATTATTATTATTATTATTATTAGTAGTAGTAGTAGTAGTAGTAGTAGTAGTAGTAGTAGTTGAAGTAGTAGTACTAGTAGTAGTAGTAGTAGTAGTAGTAGTAGTAGTAGTAGTAGTAGTAGTAGTAGTAGTAGTAGAAGATTTAATGGTTGTAGTAGTGGTAAATAAAATACAAGGAATTGAAATTTGTTAAATTGGTCATATAAACTACATACTGATTTTTTTTACAACTTGCTGTTGGTATTTATTTATTGATTGATTGATTTGATTGATTTTGTAATTTATTATTTGATAACCAAGTAAACCTCCTCGTTAATTACGAAATAATTCATTGGGAGTATCAGATATTTCGTGTAATCCTTTTTCCTTTTGCTTTTGTATAAAGTTTAATGGATCTTGCAGTCAGAATTTTGCAAAATTATGTTAACGATATATATGAATTATTGATTTTGTAAGATTTATCATGAAAAAGGTGAGGTCAAGTCGTTCGGTCATGTGTACAACAAATAAAAATGTCAAGGTTAGTTTGCATAGACGTGCTCGATTGTGAACTCAGCAAACTCGTGTGCAAATATTTAAACAATGTTTGGGGACATAAATGTCAAGAATTCTCTGCAAATGTGGTACATCAGCTGCGATCATATAGAAATAATTGTTAACAAGTCCTAGATGTCAGTTTTCTATATTACAGTTTTGATATGTAGTTTTTCGATCAAAGGTTTGTCTTTCTGCGCAAAAGTGCAATTTTATTTCTAGGTCAAAACTTTAACAATTGTTTGGTCCTTCAAAAAGTATCAACTCAACGTTAGTTGAGAAAAGAAAACATTATTTACAGAAAAACCAGGACATTTGACTAGAGGGTAATAAATTACTCTTACATAAGAACCGATCAATATGGTTTGAATGATTTCATCAGCTCCATGGTTCTTTTGACGTTTCATCTTCGTATTGATTTTAAAAAGACAATCAAAATAGAGTAATCTCGGATTATTATTTGTTTGTATTTATATAGTGTTAATTTTCTTTTTACCTTTTTTAATATTTTATCATTTATTTCATAAGCTTTTTCTTCTTAGCGTTGTCGTGCAATTTTTAATTTTTTACTTTTGCTGAACTTGACTCTCAGTCAACAATTTATAGTTAATAGTGCAGTGAAGTGCCGTTAAACTCTGCTACATGCATACATCATCATCATTATAGTCATCGTCGTTGTCGTCGTCGTAAGCAATCCATGAGGCCGTTGGGACACTACAGTGACTTTACAACCAGTTCTGTCCATCTTTCCATGTTTTATACTGCCCCCGCCCCCGGAATCTCCATATCCCGTGTCTGTTCACTGCATAACATTGTCTTCCAATCTCATCTTCCACACCTCGCACTGTGCCTTGCAAGAATGTTTCTGCCAGTCCAGATGATCTTGAGACATGACCGTACCACTTCAGTTTTCGCTTTGTTTTTACAGTGGTCAAGAGGTCTTCATAGGATCCGATGGATCGTTGGATCCTATTGTGGATTTCTTCGTTAATAACATGGCCAACGTATAAGGTGTTCAAGATCTTGCGGTATCATCTCATCTCGAAAGTTTGAATTTTTTGAAGATCTGATGTGAGCGTACATGTTTCATAAGCATACAGAAAGATAGATATGACAATCGAGCGCATCAGCCTTATTTTGGAACCCAAAAGCAATGTTGGCATCTTTCTAGATTGGTCTCAGCCTTGTTAATGCTGCTGATTGTCTGGACAATCATCCAAAGAAGTTCTGGTCTTGAGCCTTCATTTGTGATAATTGATTCCAAATACTTGAAGCTTCTGTCGTAATGACCTTTATTTCTGCACTGATACGACTGGTGTTGTTCGTCATCATTTTTTTTCGGCGCTGCTCTCCATACCGTATGCTGTGGAGGTTGGGTCGAGGCGCTCAAGACATGTCAACCAGTTCTTTTCATATCTTGCTAAACCACCAATATTCCCTGCGAAGCGAAGATTGGTGATTGTTCTTCCTCCGATTCTGACAGTGCACCTGTCGTCATGTAAAGCATATTCCATGATCCTTTCCAGGAAAATATTGAAGATTGAAGGTGACAGTGTACATCCCTGTCTGACTCCAATTGTTGTTTGAAATCAAGCTCCTCTGCTGCCATTGATGAGCACTGGTGGCTTTGTCATAGAGGTCTTCAACAACAAGCAGCAGGTTTGAGCTAGTGTTGTACTTATTCATAGTTGTTCACAAAGCCACATTCCATACCCTATCAAAGGACGTGTAATATATATATATATATATATATATATATATATATATATATATATATATATATATATATATATATATATATATATATATATATATATATATATGGTATATTTGCTGATGATTCTGATGTTATTTCACACAAAGATCTCTGAGATATGAGATTGAAGATGTTGAGAATTATCTTCAGCTTGACTTTACTCGGGTGACTGATGAAACTAATGGTTCTGTAGTTTTGGCATAGATGTAGGGTTCTTTCTTAGTAAGCACGATGACCAAGGATTGAGTCCATGTGGTGGGCCATTCTTCTGTCTGCCATATTTTGTTGCTGATTGTTGTTAGGACTGTGACTATCTATTCTCCTCCTGTATGAATGAGCTTTGCTGGTATGTAGGTTGACTTTCCTTTCTTTAGAGACCTAGTTGCAATTTCAACTTTTTCACGTAGAATTGGGTTGTCATCATTTTTTTAATGCCTGTGGGCAATTTATTACCGCTGGATCTACTTGGGTCTTATGATTGCTTAATTATGAGAAGTATCCTGTCCATTGCTTGAGGATCTCTTGGTCTTCTGTGTGAGGAATTTTCCTGATTTGTCTTGGATGGTGGTAGTTTCCTTTGTTTATGGATTGTGAGATCATTCACCAGTTGATATGCCATTTTGCTGTCATTTCTACTCAGTCTATCTTCGATTTTGTAGCATTGTCATTCTATCCACGATTCCTTTGCCCTTTTCGAGCTTTACATGTCTCTCTCTCTCTCTCTCTCTCTCTCTCTCTCTCTCTCTCTCTCTCTCTCTCTCTCTCTCTCTCTCTCTCTCTCTCTCTCTCTCTCACTCTTCTAGATTATTTATGATACCTTTTACCTTTTTCAGTTCTCTTTTTTGTTGCATAGTTCAAGGACATATGTTGTGACCCAAGGTTTCCTTGTTCAACGATATGTGCCAATGATCTCGCTAGCTGTGCTAATCACGACTGTATTTAATGTGGTTGTTAAGGAATATAAGTCGGTGTCATGGCTGTCCAGGGTTATTAACTGTGCAAATTTACCAACTATTATTGCTTGGAAGGCTTCTGTGTCTTTTTGATCTTTCAGTTTTTTTAAGGTCAAATCTGATTCTGGGTGGATTAGGCTTTTTGATAATTTTTCAGGTGGAGGCGAAAAGTTGTCAATAATAAATCACGGTCACTTCCAATATCTGCTCCTGGAAAGCTTCGTGTTCTAGCGATATTCAGTCCTGTGCAGAATCGTTCTTCTTTTCTCACTAAGATGTAGTCAATCTTGTTGTGCTGTTGTCCATCTGGTCTGTGCCAGGTCCATCTTCTCGATGCTTTGTGAGGGCCGAATGTGTTGGCTAGCACAAGATTGTTGCTGGCAGCAAACTCCAAGAGCTCGAGTCTTCTCTCATTTGTTTCTGCATTGTGAAAGGGTCAATATGTACTTTGCCAGTTTGTCTGTGAACCAAATCCCACCTTTGCATTCCAGTCTCCTTGTACAAACAGAATGTCGTTCTTGGGTGAATTGTCAATGACATCTTGCAGTTGGTTACAAAAATTCTCCAGTTCGTTGTCATCGTAGTTAGATGTGGGTGAATAGGCAAGTATGATTGTGATTTTAAAATGAGTCTCCATCAGGCGGTTGGTAATAATTCTGCTTGTGACTTATGTTCTTCACAATGACATTGTGGAAACAAAATCCAATGCCATGATTGTGTTTGTCCCCTCTACCGCTGAAGTGGATCTTATGCACTTTTCTGCTATTATTTTGCCAAAGTTTTTCCAGCGAACTTTGCAGAGACTAAAAATGTTCCAGTTGCTCCTCTCCAACTAATGTGTAAGTTCTTTCAACTTTCCCACAGCACTCAGTGTTCTAAGGTTCCATATACTGATGATATTATCTCTTCCACCAATCTTGGTAGTGTGGGCACCAGTAGCATGCTTGTCACCTCTGTTCAGATGTGTGGTCATTGTTGATCTAGGCTGTGATATACATACATACATACATACATACATAAATACATACATATATACATACATACATACATACATACATACATACATACATACATACATACATACATACATACATACATACGCCTCCTTAAACGACGTCACACACACCAACAACAAAACAAACCTTAATCAAGGGAGATAATGTAATCCGTGATTTGAGTCAATCCAATGATTTTCAAGGTAGTGTTATTAGTCTATTCTCTTAAAATAAGTAACAGAAAAGAGTGAATATTACAAGCTTTGTAAAAATTAACAAATAATTTATTTCTCTATAATAAAATTGAAAATGGGAAAAGAACTTACGGCATTGCAAATTAAACCTTAAAACAACCCAAGAATTAAAGACACAAGTCCCAGTAATAAATAGTCCGGAATAAAACCCAGTACGAATCATGAAGAGATAAAAATTTGTAGGCGATGACGTGTCTGTTATAGCTTACGAAGTACTAATATGTTAACAGTTTCTTGCTGAATCACATAAATATTATTACAGGTTTGAATTCAGTATAAATTCCAAATAATGTCTTTATCGAAGACTTTTATGACAGCCGTTTTGTAATTCCAGAGGAAATAATCACTTGAAAATTCAATAATTTTAAAAAATAAATATTCAGTTCAAAATGGTCACAATATATTACAATTTAAAGTACTATATGTTAAAGCACTACTGAGTAAAATCCTCACAGTCACAAGACAATATATTACTCTGCTTGACCTCAGGGTATAATTAACATTTTCTAAAACCAATCATTACCTAATGAAAAGTAACCTTCTAGAATGCTCTAATGAGTCTCATAAAAGCCTATAAAATTCACTTAGGAGTCTCCAAATCCCTGGCTCTGATCAACATATTTGCTCCTTCTTTATTTACCTATATAGTAATTCTGGTAATAAGTTCATACACATGGAGAATAATGAAGCTATTATTAGTTGTTAACATTAATGAATTTTAAAAAAAAATCAAAATAGTCAATCAGGTCAAGACGAAATGAACTCACTTTTAGACGACATCAAGTCCAAGAGAGAGAGAGAGAGAGAGAGAGAGAGAGAGAGAGAGAGAGAGAGAGAGAGAGAGAGAGAGAGAGAGTGGATATATTGATGGATGCATGCATGTGTGTATATATATATATATATATATATATATATATATATATATATATATATATATATATATATATATATATATATATATATATATATATATATATATATATATATATATATATATATATATATATATATAAAGAATACAAATCATATGGCGAATAACAACCCTCTCAAGCGTACTGGATCCACCAAGGGATCACGTGTCAGGGATTAATTAAAATATATATAATTGATCGATTTCCGTGCAAGTGTCCTATAATAAATCCGTCAGTTTTTATTTTAGGAGATGTTATGAGACCAATTTCGCTAAATCATGCGGGTTTCAATTTTGCAAATTCCTGAACAATTTATGTTGGTACTTCATCTTGTCACGCAGAGGATTTTATTCATGAATATTAACGACTGTGTTTAATTTTATTCGTTGCGATCAGTATGCTAGCTAGGTTCTTGTGTGTTATTAGTACATCTTAGGAAAGTTAAGCTCTTAAGAGCACGTAGATTGTTTGCATGCAGCGCAAATATTGGAATAAACGGATTTAAGCAAGATGTGTTTCTAATGAAAATGATTTTAAAGTTTTAGCGTACCATTAGGAGACAGATTCGGTGACTTCGAGTTTTGTGCAAAACGAATCCAATATCTCTGATTTAAAAGTGAGCTTTTATTTTATTTGTGTTAGAATCGATCGAACTTTTCTTTTTAATGTGATGTCTTTTTGTATATTTTTGTTCACATGTGTCTTGATGAATCGATGGATAGGTTTACTTGTTTGGTGGATCTATCGCTTTTTATCAGTCTTTGTGTAGTGAGATTAATCTATATGTAAGTAAACGTGTACTATTGAATAAGGCTTAAAAAAAATTTTAAAAACATTAAACATTTAATATTTTTGATCTGTCACATATACATACTCTGACGAGAAAAGCCAAATCGAAATATAGTAAATAAACAAAGAGTGGGCCTCTTCAAGATTCTCAGAGTCCAATAAAACTGCCTTAAAGCTAACCACTTGACTGTCCCAGTACCGTGTGGCTGATAATCTGTTTACATTACAAGCATATTTGGTCCTTATACGACGTGAGAAAATATTCAGTCTAAGGAGTGTGGGTCCTACATGCAGGACTACTAAGTTTGGAAGAGGAAAGGGTAGGTTACTGTAGTACATTAGGTTGTGTTCCTTGCTTCGAAATTCTTTTTCTGACAAATATTTTGGTAAAAAATAATGTTTTAAACGTTAGGAAACTTTTTATTTAGAAATGAAAGACACCTTCAGTACCGTGTCATATTCTTTCCGCTAATGAAAAGATTAGTTAAGTCGTGATAAATTTGCCTCTTAATCTAAGAGATGGCTTTTTGTGTAATTCTCTTTAAATGTTTCTAAATTGTTTAAGATGGTAATGAAAGCTTGATTCTAAGAGATGTCCCTTATTCAAAGACGAAATAATTTGAATGTTAGTTGAATATTGCTGCTTTCAAGTCCATATAATCTCAATAAGACAGTATAATTGTTCGTAAAATAAATAAAGGTAGTTCATAATAGCATTTAATTTAAATGCGTATTTACTTTTTCAATGGATAATCATTCTCTTCTAATTTTGTATCTTATTTCACCTGTTGATTACTACTTCTTCTTTTTCTTCTTCTTCTTCTTGTTCTTCTTGTTGTTGTTGTTGTTGTTGTTGTTGTTCTTCTTCTTCTTCTTCTTCTTCTTCTTCTTCTTCTTCTTCTTCTTCTTCTTCTTCTTCTTCTTCTTCTTCTTCTTCTTCTCCTTCTTCTTCTCCTTCTTCTTCTTCTTCTTCTTCTTCTTCTTCTTCTTCTTCTTCTTCTTCTTCTTCTTCTTCTTCTTCTTCTTCTTCTTCTTCTTCTTCTTCTTCTTCTTCTTCTCCTTCTTCTTCTTTTTCTTCTTCTCCTTCTCCTTCTTCTTCTTCTTCTTTGCTGCAATTCAGAATTTCTTGACAATTATCACAAAATTTATTGGAACCATTTTTAAGTCTACTTGAAAATTAAATATGTATTTTTTTTCTTATTAAAACTGAATTAGAGGCTAATTTTCCTATAACGAAAGATGTACACTGCCAGTCGCAGTAAATATGCGATGAATATCGCAACACTTAGAAATGTTTTTATTTTCAGGACAAAAGGCAAAAATTTACACCTCATTTATAGATTTACAGGACTAACGTTTATAAATATAAGCAATTAACAAATACATGTGACATTCAACTCTTGACAAAGTGTATACAGTTTATTGGATTGTGTTTTCATAATTTTGTAATCTATGTTAAGTATTGTGATATCAAATACAATATCTATGTTGTCTTTTTATTTAAATATATACCTAATATGTGGTAAGGTTTACGATCCGACTGCAGTAAACTCTTGTCTTTTTTGTATTGTATTGTCTTTTCTTGTCTTCCTTGTCTTGTCTTGACTGCTACATGCAAGTTTGGATTCATTTCTCTCCTTAGATCCTAACGTACAGCTAAATGTCATAAAATGGTAAGCATATATGTATATCATCAACAGCATCATAACATTTAGCAAATAAATTAGGTATAGACACATCACTGAGAAATGCATGAAAAAGTTTAATACTTCACTGTCTTTTTTCATCTCGTTTTAAACCAGCTCATGGGCATGTAAACAACAAAACGTGTATCGAAAACTGAATAACACAAACTTGAGCATGTACTATAACGGAATAGAACCTTAGAGAGCTATATTCATACAATATTTTTCATGCCTCTTGCTGTTAAATTATGAGAAAACACAAATTACATATAAGGTTCCGTAGAGTATTCGTGTGAAATGGTCAGTATTATTTCGTGTCAAAACAAACCAATCACTGCGAGAGAGAGAGAGAGAGAGAGAGAGAGAGAGAGAGAGAGAGAGAGAGAGAGAGAGAGAGAGAGAGAGAGAGAGAGAGAGAGAGAGAGAGAGAGAGAGAGAGATTTTTAACATAATAATTTCAGATGAGAAATGACCTAGACATTCATAGATGTAGTAAGTTCAATATATAAATGCAAAAAAATTAAGCCTACAGAACTGATATGTCAAGATAATGTTAGAAAGAAACACTTATCATATAACAAACATTCCGCGGTTGTTATTAATGAGAGCTTGAGACATCTTATAAATATACAAATGTGTTCAGTAGACACGCATCAATGTACATTGAAACTGACAAAAAATGAACATCACAAGTGCTTCTTCTAGGTTTTGTCATTTGTTTTAACACGTTTAGATATTTATAACAGTGTGTCATTCAAAAGAAATAACGGTCACCTTGAACATATTGTTATAAAAATGAATAACAACCCCCTTCCCGACTCTCGTTCGAAAAAGGGAAATTTTTTTTTATCTCCATTAGCAATGTACACAAACTCATAATGCTTATGACAAACTTTGATATTTTTCATAAAGTTTTATTTATTTCTTATGGAGAAACTTTTAAAAAAATATGGTCTAATATAAAAATAGGAGTTAAGGTAATTGACAATATCTCGCGAAATATGTGTACAGACATGTTGTTGTTGGGCTTAACGCCATTTTCAGCACACGATAGGCTATTCATGGCGGCCAGTATTAATGGTGGAGGAAGAAACCGGGAAATCACCGGAAAGAACCACCGACCCACGAGAAGCTACTGGCAAGCTTTCTCACATATCCACATTCGCCGAATCCTAGACTCGAACTCATGCAGACAGAGGTGAGATGGCAGTGATCCGTAACGGACAGCGCTTTAGACCACTCGGCCACTCGGGGTGTGTACAGACAAGCGAATAGTAGGAGAATAGCATATGTATCCATGTCGAAGGGCAGAAGTTGGAAATGAGTTTAACTATTCGCTTGTTTACAGACAAGCAAGTAGTTAAACTCATTTCCAACTTCTGCCCTTTGACATGGGTACATATGCTGTTCTACGATGCAGAAGGTTTTAAAGGTCATTGAGAAACAATGAGAGTATACAGAGAGAGATTCTCACCTTATCTTACCACCGAATGACTATTGAAGATCAGATTGTAAGCCTGTATACATCACGTAAGACTTCAGGTCTACGCTCAATCTTAAGATTGCATGGCTTTCGTTAAAAAGTTACCTCCCGTTTAGATGGCGCCACATAGAAGGCGTATCTCCATCATCCGGATCAACTCTAACCCTATTCAATGTATACTGTAGGCAAATTTTATAATTTTGCTAGCAATTAGCACAAGCTTTATGCCATCAATATTTGTACTAACCAAATGATTCAAATCTGGTATCATTTACTTACAAAAGTTTCCATATCACTTATGCGATGTTATAGTCTCAGAGATGAATATTTTCCATTCATATTAAAAGTATAATTTTATTATTTAATTACCGAAAACTTATATTTCAGAAAAAAATTATTAGTTCTGAAATTTCATTTATGACGTCAACTTATGACATAACCGTCAATTATTATTATTATTATTATTATTATTATTATTATTATTATTATTATTATTATTATTATTATTATTATTATTATTATTATTATTATTATTATTATATCAATAATATATTGGTTCCACAATAAAGTAAGTCTATGTAAATCTTGGCTTAACAGTTAAAACATTTATAGCGACATGTTTTAAGATTACGTTGAGAAAAAAATATCCCCGAACTTCTCTAGATAAACATCATAATCAACAATTTTGTGACGTTACTTTTGACTTCTACTACAAACTATCTCAACATTCTTTGACCTATAACCCATTTATTTCAAACGTTCTCGTGTATCTGGATAAAATGTTTCGTATTTAGATTTTGTATAATCATGTAACAATCAAATAATAATAATAATAATAATAATAATAATAATAATAATAATAATAATAATAATAATAATAATAATAATAATAATAATAACAATCAAATAATAATAATAATAATAATAATAATAATAATAATAATAATAATAATAATAATAATAATAACAATCAAATAATAAATACCCAAAATTAACTATCATCATTGTCATTGTAACCACCACCACAATCACCACCTCCATCATTATCATCATCGTCGTCATCATCATCATCATCATCATCATCATCATCATCATCATCATCATCATCATCATCATCATCATCATCATCATCATTATCATCATCGTCGTCATCATCATCATCATCATCATCATCATCATCATCATCATCATCATCATCATCAAACTGAAATCACGACTATAAGAATAAATAGTAGATTGTCAGCAAGACGTTGTTGTAAAATTTAAAAATATATAGGTAATAGTTTTGATGGAAATTGGGAAAACATGTTTATATTTGTCTCTTACTTTTGCACAAAATATTTCACCCCAAGAAGATTCACTTTGGTAAGATGCTTTCCTCGTAAGGAAAACCTAACAGCAACAACGACAGCGACGTTCTAAAACGTAAAAAAGAGATTTGTTGTACGGGATTTTCTTGTGGCGCCATCTATCAGATGAAGAAGGAAGCGACATGTAATGCCTGTGGCTGTTCTCTTCTCTTCTGTAATTCTTATATCAATTCATACATACTTTTTCAGATCTGTCACCTGTGATTCCATTCAAAGAAGGAGGAAATGGCAATTGTGAAAGAATTCCACTGGGCGGACTATCTCATTTTTTCCCTGACCCTTGTCATTTCCGCGGCAATTGGTATATTTTTTGCATGGAAGGACCGAAACAAGCAAAATACAGGAGAGTTTCTTTTAGGAGGCCGAACTATGGGGATACTTCCGGTGAGCTTGTCCTTGATGGCCACTCTTCTGAACGCTGTGATGGTGCTGGGAGTTCCAGCAGAAGTCTATTATAATGGTTCCATATACTGGCTTATTTTGTTCTCTAACTTCATCACATATCCACTGGCTGCACACGCTTTTCTCCCCGTGTTTCACGACCTGGGCCTTACCAGTGCATACGAGGTTAGTTTCAACTTTAAATAGTTCTAGCCATCCTTTTACTTTCGTTCTTTGCTAGTTTTTCCTTTCTTTATTATGTCATGACTTTTTTGAACATGATCTTGAATAACAAAATAACACTCTTTTTATTTTCTTTGGTATGAGGCTACCAACATTAAAAGACATCATAGGATGGGACGCCCCAATCCATTCAAACCATTCCCCTGTCCTCCTGGGCTATAAGTATTTAGTATTACGAATTTAAAAGTTTGTTCATTCTAATGCCTTATATATGGACAATAAAATGACCAAGTTAATCCCCAATTTCCCCATGATCTGACATGGATACCGTAAATCTCAGCTTCCGCTAACATCCAATCAGAAAAGACCCTTCGTAAGTAAAGTCTATTGTGATTTGTAGACATGCAATTTGAAGCTCAGATTTAGGCTCCAGAGTTGTATGATTTCGCACTTTTCATTGTGTAGGATGTTGCTGTCAGGTCGACTGATACGAATTCAAGTTTGTCCAAAGTGTACATTTGCATTGCCGTATGCAAACTGTCCATTAAAAAGTGCATGCAGTTTCGCTATTACTATAATCCCCAAATAATTGCGATTCAGAGATGAGGAAAATATCGTGATCCAATAGTAACTCTGATTTCAGTTTTACTTATATTTTGAAAGATGCAACATAAACAAACTAAAAACGCTTTAATAATATGTAGTTAATAGTTATGTTAACAAACAGTACAAAATTCTTTTAGAAAGTAAAGATGTCACATACCATCAATGGATCTTTCTAGCATAATCATCGTGAAGATCGTACAGAACATGAAGGTTAAATGTTTCATTGCATCTTCAAGATACCAGTTTCTTCATTTAACATGTTTCAATCTTTTAAAATGTAATAAAAAAGCTTTTCTTTCGTAAGGCATAGTGTTTTATTAAATCTTTAAAATTATTCAAGTTTTCGTAGGAATAAATATTTTTACGCGCAAACTTGGATTTTATGTCTCTGAAATGCTAATTCCCTGAGTGAATTTTTCACCTGTAAGATTTCCAACCAGTTGTTGTTTTGACAGTCGTATTAATAGAAACCTTCTACAAATCTGACTGGCGTTACGCCCAGACAACCCTGTTTCAGTTCCTAACACATGTAAAAATAATGATTCATTTTCACCTGTACACTTTAGCGATTTTCAGTATTCTTGGAAATAATATCCCCGACTTGGCTGCTGTACAATTGTTTTTAATTATTTTTTTAAAGTATAATTAGGTCTGAATGAGCTAGGATTGGAAAATATTTTACCACTGAATGAAATTTAAATTTCAACGTTAGTTAAAATAAGTTAATTAATATCATGCCATCTTCTTTATCTAAAAGCAATTATAAGCTGATACAAGTTACAATACAAGGCTCCTCCACCCCAGGAAAAAAAGTCATAAATATTTACCAGCTTTAATCCGATTGGTTTGGTGGATTTAGCAGTTTTCAGCACATGATTGGTTATACGTAGCGATCAGTTTATTTGGTGGAGGAAGAACCCGAGAAAACCTTGGGAAGAACCACCGACCCATGGATGGCTGTTGGCAAGCTTTCTCACATGCCCATGCTGGCCTAGTCGAAACTCGAACACACTCTGATATATGTGAGATGTCAGAGATCTATAAACTGAACAACGCAGACAAATGAAAACCTGTTTTAATTGGATCTATGTATATATGTTAATCTAGGTATATATGTTAAGAAGCAAAAATATAATAATAGACAGACTATTTGCAATAAGTTTGGCAACACCTGAATGAACCAATAAACATGATCGGATAAAAATTATATATCTTGTATTTAGCAAACATAGAACCTAATTTTAAAAACTGCGCGAAAGGCTTGTAGACATGTCAAACTTTACATTTTCTTCGCATTTCTAATGTTAAATATATAAAGGGATCTATACTTTAACAGAACGCTGAATAATTCACCCAAATATTGCTAATTTCACTGCGCAGAGAGAGAGAGAGAGAGAGAGAGAGAGAGAGAGAGAGAGAGAGAGAGAGAGAGAGAGAGAGAGAGAGAGAGAGAGAGAGAGAGAGTACACGAGTACTTAAACAATCTAGTTCTACCTATTTATTGTACCTATCTCGGACGAAAACAGCATTAGAAAGTGCCAGCATACAAAATTGACTTACATTTAGCATGTAATTTATGGTGTCGTAAACAGGTCACAGTAATTGAAATCTAAGTTTAACGTCTGAAAAACAGCAAATACTACCAATCATAAAACCATTTTTAAAAAGACCGGCAACTAAATGCAGCTTTTCAGAGCTGGAATTACATACTATAGTAATACACAAAAGAGACA
>JAEAOA010001777.1:0-10000 GCA_016746295.1 Potamilus streckersoni | reverse complement strand
GTTTGCATGGAAACGTGCTCCAAACAAATCAGTTCCTGTATTTCAGTTAACATGGAAACGTGCTTCAAACAAAATCAGCTCCTGTATTAAAGTATTTAGGGAAATGTGCTTTAAGCAAATCAGCTCGTATTTCAGTTTGCAAGAAAATGTGCTACAAACAATATCAGCTCTTGCATTACAAAAGTTAGGGAAATTTGCTTCAAAAAAATCAGCTCGTATTTCAGTTTGCATGAAAATGTGTTCCGAACAAATCAGCGGCTGTTTTTATTTTATGGAAGTGACCTCCAACAATATCAGCTCTTTCATTGTAGTATTTATGGAAATGTGTTCCAATCAAATCAGCTCTTGTATTGCAGTTTTATTTTAAGGGAACAGTTTTTTTTTATTCGCTCTTAAAAATTCTAAAGGTGATGAATAGGTCTGTTGGCTAACTTCCACCCTCTTAACTAAATCTACCTTGAAACTGGATATGATAAAATTACATTAATGATCAAAACATTATTTAAATAAAAAAACTTACTTCTTCAGGCGTCAAACACATTTATTACCCATTCAGGTCAAATCAGAACACACATGTATATCCCACAAACACATACAGATAACATTACTTATACAAATCGACCGAATAACCTACGTTCCAGCAGAAAATAAAGTAAATTAAGATTCTAGGGCATGCTCATAAATGAACCATAACTTGACTCGCCTCGCACCTTTAATTGCAAATGCTGCATTCTTGGCGTGCAGTTTGAATGGTTTATGTGTAATGAGGTAGGAAATAATTAATTTGTTAATCTTGATTTTGATGCAACAAATGTTAAGAAAATGCTGATTAAAGCTGATTAAATATGATGCCCAACAACAACTGATTTGATTAATTAGTGTTAAATTTACCTGATGTTGACCAAACTGTGGGAAATTAAGTAACAAACTGGCATCACAGCAAGAAAGTTGCTAAAATCATCATAAACTTTTGAGTCTTCTCCCAAAATACTTGTGCTCGAACAAACATATTCTGATGTATTGTTATAGGTCACATAAGATGTTGCCCCCCACACAAGTGTGTGTTTCTATGTATGCAGGTATGTGCTTGTCTTTATAGATTATATATATTTGTATATGTATTTATGTGGGAGTATGTATGTGATGCATGTGTATGTACACACACAGTTATATATATATATATATATATATATATATATATATATATATATATATATATATATATTATATATATAATAATATATATATATATATAATATAATATAATATAATATAATATAATATAATATAATATAATATAATATAATATAATATAATATAATATAATATAATGCGCAAGTGTATCACGCATGAGTATGTATGTTATGTTATGTTATGTTATGTTATGTATGTATGTATGTATGTATGTATGTATGTATGTATGTATGTATGTATGTATGTATGTTATGTTATGTATGTATGTATGTATGTATGTATGTATGTATGTATGTATGTATGTATGTATGTCGCACTGAGTTAACGTTGGCGCATTCGATATAATTGTTTGATTGTATATATCATCCGTACCACCATTAACTTCTGATCCAGACTTAAATGTATATGTATAAACCTGCTGATCACCAATTGGCAAAATGCAAATCAAGATCATTCGTGAAAATGCATGTTAAACAGTACACATTATACACCGTTGTTGGACTTATGTAAACTTGAATTTGCTGAAGCCGTTTTCAGCAGTACACTTTAATTAGTTACTTGCATTTTAATTAAATCATTTTGACACTCATCTATACATAATAATTAGGAGTTTAAACAAAAAAATGTGTAGTTTGTTTACTTTTACTCCTACATCGTTTCTACGGTAAAAAGGTCAGGAAATCCCACTGGTGTTCCAGACATCATCATACGCTAAAAATGAAAAGGAAGTCTCATAGGTTTATTTAGATATCATCATTCACTAAATATAGAATAGAAGTCCCATGGCTTCATTCAGACATCATCATACGCTAAAAATGGAAATTAAGTTCCATGCGCTTATTCGGATATCAAATTAGCTGTAAATAGAATTGAAATTCTATAGATTTAATCAGACATCATTGCGTTAAAAATAGAAGTGAAGTTCCACTTTTTTCTCTCCAGATGATACACTATCTATACAGCTATCATGAATGAAAGACGTCTCATTTACCACCGTTTGTCATCTTTATCATCAAAATGTTTAATGATCTGCCGAATGAAAGGTCTAATGAGACTGTTAGCCAAGCCCATAAGATACAGAATTTCACGTCATTCTAAAGATTTTCTTGGAAGCTGGTCTTCTCTTAAATCTCAAACCAACCAAGAGTTTTGAAAAAATTGCGAAGAAAAAGCTATAAGTATAACACATAGTTATTAAAAACTTTTTTTACGTTTTTATTATTTTTTTCCTAAAAAAAATTTTGTTTTTTTTTATTTTCGGAACGTTTTTTACGTTTTTTTATTTTCTCAAAAAAACTTTTTTAATTAATTTATTGATTTATTTATACTAATTTAACTAAATCCGGTCCTGAATTATTTTATTTTCTCACGCTTGATAATGTTGCTGCTCGTTCAGTCGCTAATTCTTGGAAAAAATCAAAATTTTGCATTTTGCATTTTCCCACGGTCGGTACATCGAAAATGTTGTTCGTCGCAAGTTATTCAAGTTATAGCGGTGTCGGTGTCGCAACTTGCAAGTGTCCCTCTGAAAATGATTATATAAGGTTGTTGAATGGTGCTTCGAACCGACTATTCCAGGATCACTTCTCTTTAAATGTTAATTTTCAGAATGATGTCAAATTCTGTATATACGAAGACGTTCAACGTGTCTGCCGGAGAAAACCGAAGTTTCACGACGAGACGCAGTGGCTTAACACGACGGTTCTGGAAAGTAGAATACAAGATTTTTGGTACTGATGTTCACGAGACCCATAAGTGGTTTATATAACATCAGCAAGCGATAAAGCATCGTAAAAATTAAGGCATTGAAGCCTTGAAGATTCCTCTAACTGCACAAAGACAATATAGTAGGTATTTCTTCAGTGGTTACGTAAAGATTTTATCTTGTCTGGTTTTTGTGTGCTTAGACTGTTTCGTTTGCGTGATTAGTGTAAGAAATACTCTACATTTGTATTTGATCTCTGTAAATATTGAAGTGGGATTTTATTGGACGTAAGTTTGGACGTCTTCAGGATATAAATGTGGAAATTGACTTTTAGCACACACCATGGCTGTTTTCAGCTTCACAGGAATCCATTCTTTTCTTTTTATATTTTTTATATGTAGTAATAAGTTATGGGTTTACACCGGACTTTTCCTTGAAACGTTTTGTCAAGTAAGTCTATGGAACACGGGTATTCTCAGTACTCATTTGCAAGAAAGCTGCGATGCGTTTGGTTTCCAGAACAGTCAAGAGAAGTATGGAGTGATCACGCAAGTCTTTATACCACGTTCTCAAAATCTTCTCTTCTGACATAAGATGCCATGCCTCTTGCAGATGCTATTTCAACTTTTCTTCTGGATACATCTACAAACCTTTGTCCTGGTTTTTCTGACTAGGAGGATTGATTTGACTTATTTAATAACGTTCTCCTCTTATGCCTGTAATTCTTTCAGCCAAGTCAGTAGCAAAACTGGAAACTTATGGTGTTCTTGTTCTGACCTACTTGACATAACGAATGTATTTTTGTCTTCTTGTTTATTTATGGTCTGTGACGGGTGATGGTTGTTCTGGATAAATAGTATCCTACTTGCCTTGGGTTAAAAGTATCCTAATTGACATAGGTTCTTCGTGTGTTCTTTTTTCTTTTAATAGTCTAAGATCACTTCTCTCACACTGATGATTTCCAGAGCATTCTTGAGTTCTGCATACCAGTTGACGTGTACTATGTGTGACAGAGTTACTGCAAAGTGAAGTTCCATTCGAAGCTTGGCCCGATTTCAAAGGATGGAAATGTCCTTTTGGCTGCCATGATTAGTGAAATCTAATCCCCGTAAAGCATATCCTCTTGAATAATCGTCGTACAAAATGCCGTAGCTGGTATTGGTACCTAACTGTCATGTAGCTTCGAGCTGTGTCACATAAGATCTCAAGTCGTTTTTCTGGAGAAAGGTAGGTGAAAAATATCTGGTATACAATGTCTGACCAACTCGCATGACTTTTATAACGGACACGTTGAAGTGAAGGATTTTGATAGATGGCATTGTTCATGGCCGCATTGCTGACTATGCCAATGAGACAACGTTTGGGTAGCTGTCTTTGGAACACATATTCTTTGATCTTGAATAGGAGTCGAAAGACAATAGTGAAGGTGTTTACTTCATGTCGTCTCAGAGTTTGACTGATGTCGTTTTCCACTTGCGGTAATACATCCACGAGGCGCACATAAAGTCTTCGATAATTGCTTTCTACTATAAATGGAACACGGTACTACTTTGATTCAATCTCATGAGTGCATTCTCACCATTCAACAAATAATTGTCTTGCACCCACATATCTAAATGTAAAGGATCCATCATTCTAAACTGCATCTTTGATTGATTTTTTGATGGTCGTTAAATCTAATATTGTGTGGATCGTCAGCTTCTGTCAACTCTGTGTTGTTGAATACAACCACTGTATCAGTTTTACATAAGACGGAAACATACAGGCCTGTGTTTCTGGCTTCTTTTCTTGTAAGTCAAGAGATTTTTTAAGCAGGTACGTGTCCATGCTGCTGCCCACTAGTTTGTTTTTAAAGTATAAATTTACTTTGCTGATCAACGAATGCATGATATCATTGACTGGAGCTATCGCGGAATCTTCCCATGGATTGGTGTTGTCTATTTTGAGAGCTTGAACTTTTCAAATCAATGTAATACTCGATTTGTTCTTTAATTTCAAATTTGAATAGAGTTGAGACAGGTAGAGACAAAATGAACTGAACTTTTCTCCACTGGGATTCTTACACCATCATCATGGTTGGTGACATGACAAACAGATCGAATTAAGACTTAGAACATTAGCAAGAATCTTAATGAATCGTTGTTTTCTATTTTAGTTAGTAAACGCAAATTTCAAATTCTACTACTTGTTCTTCCTTTCTTATTCTTTTCCTAATTTCCTCGTTTCATTTTGCATTGTCCTTGTTGTGATGTAAATGAAAAAGTAATGCATGTGTCAGAAAACTGAAGCGTATTTTAAGGGGTGTCATGGCGACCCAAAAGGAGTTTTCCACTTTCAAACAACACATTACTAACCGCTTTTTCAATGCTTCTGTAGGACTTTGGTAGCCAATAAGCACGTTTAGCAGAATCTATCTTCCTTGAGTCAAAGCTGCTTCCTTTAAATGGTGCAATTCTTCTAGTGACCAAATGTTTCTAGATGGGTAATGACGTTCCAAATGTTGTTTTTAACATACCTCCAAAAATACGTCATTGACGTAAGGCGACTACTACCCAGTATGTATAATTTTCACAATTCGTTAGATATTCGTTTTTTTAAAATGTTGTTTCAACGTAACTTTTCATTTCGAGATTAGAATATTGTCCAAGATATCCTTTTACACTAATGCTGACACTGTGAATATAAAATGTCCTGTCAAGAAGATAATGATTGTGCATAAATTCACGTTGAACGTGATACGTGTTTCCTCCGTCATCGTAAGCAGTTTTGGAAGAATCCACGTTGAATGTTATACGTGTTTCCTCCGTCATCGTAAGCAGTTTTGGAAGAATCCACGTTGAACGTGATACGTGTTTCCTCCGTCATCGTAGGCAGTTTTGGAAGAATCCACGTTGAACGTGATACGTGTTTCCTCCGTCATCGTAAGCAGTTTTGGAAGAATCCACGTTGAACGTGATACGTGTTTCCTCCGTCATCGTAAGCAGTTTTGGAAGAATCCACGTTGAAAGGTAATACTATCAGCAACGGGACAGCTGTGGTTCATATGATGTTATAATCGACAACGTCACATAAGCATACACCCAATTCAGTCCTTAGTTCAGTTCGATAAAAAAGCGAAATAGAATTGATCTTTCATGTGAATGTCTTGCGAATGCGGTGCTATGTTGGTGTTTCCATCAAGAATAGCAAATAAATTTGGAGAATATATTTCAACATATGAAATATTTTATGATACTCAAACAGGACATTTCGGCGAGTTGTTTCCAGTGCTATGACAAACTGATCTTAAAAATAGCTGAAATCGTTTCGACGAGATGATGAGCATTAAGAAATACGACCCTGCAGGAAAATTCTAATGAAATAAATGTTCAGTTGGGGATTTACATACGATGGTGTATAAGATTCTAAAAGGACGATATTTTCTACTCATTGTTCTTAAACTTAATCGTTAAATATTTAAACGAGGAAAGATGTTTCATATCCAACCACATTATTGATTTCCTTATCCAAGTGTATGGCTTGAGGTAATTTGGCTGTGAAACAACATACTGTGTTGTTGGGAAACACATCCATGGAACTGCCACTGGATATTGTTCAATATGATTGGTTATTCATTTTCGATGGTTTTGGTCCCCGAAGAGTCACTCATTGTCAAAGGAGAATAATTTTTAAAATGGCATATGTAGGTTGCTTTTGTGATTGGAAGAGTGTTTGTTTTGACTGGCGTTGGCGATACTACGGTTGTTATTTTTACAGTCGGTAGATTTCAAAGAATGATTGGAAAGATAGTCAGTACAGCCGCTGAGCAAAATAGTCCACAGTTAGTGATCACTTATTGTTCCAATGGCTACTCAGATGACGTCATATACCCGAACAAGACTATCTGGTTTTTAGAGAAACGTTATCTGTGTGCTATTTTGTAGTTCTTGGCGAGAGTAACTCTGAAAAGGAGTGGTAGCTGCTGTGTGACATTTCGTGGTGATCACTTCTACTTCTATTTATAGTTGATAACCCGTGAGAATCAATCCAAAAATCGACACAAAGTGGATATCATTTCCGGCGAACTGTTGTCATTTATTGAAACCGACGTTTTCCCATTGACGTGTTTTGTAATCGGGAATACAATTCGATATCGTACACGTTCGCTATATTTGTAACTGAGGCAAGTAAAAATTTGATTTTATTGCTTCTTTATTCATATCTTCCAGCTTATGGATTTGTTTTACCAAACCAAATATCCTGTGTTTATAATTTTGTCTTCTTGTATGATGGCTACGGGGTTCACAATAATCGTATTTGTTACACACACTATGCACACAAGCATACTTACATACTGTCACGCAAGAGAGGCAATTATAATGGAGATGTTAGGTTTTTGTTTTATTTTGGCAATCATTGGAGTAATGTTTATATACCAAGTGATCTATGCAGTTGTGCAAAGAGTTTTGTATATCTACGTCTTTCACAAAATACTCGACCTAAAACTACAAGCATCCCGGTAAGTATCGTATGTGTAAGCACAATTACCCTTCTCATTTTCACAGGTAGACAGAAAATGATTTCCATTTTCACAGGTAGACAGAAAATAATTTCCATTTTCACAGGTAGACAGAAAATAATGTCCATTTTCACAGGTAGACAGAAAATGATTTCCATTTTCACAGGTAGACATAAAATAATTTCCATTTTCACAGGTAACAGAAAATGATTTCCATTTTCACAGGTAGACAGAAAATGATGTTCATAGCATGTACTGCCACTCCGTCTACAATGCATAACTTCATTTCCCTCTATCTTGTTTAATGTATATAGAAGACGTTTCTCAAGTTGTACAGTTTTTAGTTTTGAACAGAAAAATTAACTTTTCTTTGTCTTTGTTTGGTTGGACTAATCAAAATTGTATGCACAGCAAATTAAACGGAGGATATTTTCTTTTGCCTGATATAAAAGCAAACCCCCAAATCGCTATATTTTAACGAGTGGTAGTAGTATAGGGAAATGAGGGTTTTGACCCACCCACCCCTCCCACACCTCCTCCACCACCCCACCCCAAACCCTCATTTCCCTATACTACTACTACGTAGACAGATATTTTGTAACCAGACAAAACAACAGGTGTTGGAATGCTCACCCCACCCCAAACCTCTTGTTTCCCTATACTACTACTACGGACAGGTATTTTATAACCAGATAAAACAACAGGTGTTGGAATGCTATGATTCATCTAGATAAGCTCTGTCATGCAGAGGTGATGAATTTGTTAGAACAGCGCATGCGTGGATACGATTATTTTAAAGACGGCAAATGGGTTTTATAATCAGTCTACCACAAGCTTTTTATCAGATAACAGGATGAAAATTAAACTGTATATTAGAACGTTTCAGTTAACAAGGCGGAAATTAAATTAGCATCAGAATGAAAATGATGAAGGTAAGTGATATTATTTTAGTTATATTATATCTTAAGTTTAGATAAATTTTTACGTTACTCATATTTTTTTAGATATTTTTTTTCATACTTGCTAACCCTCATTGGTAGAATGTCTGTTAACATATTGTCAATAATACGAAATTCACGTAATAAATCATCCATATTATATTTAACTCCTCGTAGGTAAGACCGGATCTGATCAAGTAGTTTCTTGTAAGTTTTAATTGATGTTAAACAACCGTGCTTCTTTATCAAAAGTCTTGGTTCTACTTTTTTACACGCCGCTGTAAGTGAAACACCAATAGTGGATATGATTAACAAAAAAGGATTTAATGATACCCCACTTGAAATTATACCAGAACTGGTCATTAACAAGGGTAGATAAGATATTACTCGAAGGATCTTGTTGTAGTATTTGTAACATTTTTTCACGCACCAAAGTTTTTTATTGTAATATTTATAGTATTGTATTAAGTACGTCTACATCTGTTTTGGAATATCTTTTGAAATATGATTGAAATCAACTATACTTCTTTCATTATAATATTAGTTCACATAGTCCTATGTTTGGTTAACCCATAATAAGAGCTGGTTGTTCAGCTATAAATTCCAAACACCAGAGAAAAATTGCTAATTTTAAAGTTTATCAACTGGTTCAAGTACAATTCTTCTTCAGAATTTTGGTATTATTACAGATAATACTCCAGATGGTCTCATTTGGATGACCGAATTAGATTTTGGTAGATATTCTAAACTTTGGCACTGCTAAGCACTGACAATCTATACACACTGGTAACTTCTGCAATATATTTAATAGAATTATTTTTGGTGTCCACCTAGTATAACCAGTATCAACAGTATACCCAATATTTTTATCTGTTAGTGAGGAATTTTAACCATACTCGTTTTCTCAACAATATGAGAATTCCACTAATAATATCTTGAGTTTTGTGTTAA
This sequence comes from Potamilus streckersoni, assembly GCA_016746295.1. Classification (NCBI taxonomy): domain Eukaryota; kingdom Metazoa; phylum Mollusca; class Bivalvia; order Unionida; family Unionidae; genus Potamilus; species Potamilus streckersoni. The sequence goes on along the minus strand of JAEAOA010001777.1, from coordinate 714 downwards.
TATCATTGAATTTTGTGTTAATATTAGCGAGTGTAATGTCAACATTTGATGGATTTCAAAAAAATTCATTTATTAAGTGTGTTTATGTTTCTGCGAAAACTTAAAGAACATGTTCACATGACCAAGATATTATTTTTGAGCGCTGTTTATTTCATTATGATTGGAACGTCCTGATCTCGACATATTTCTTTGTTACAGCGTCTCCATCTGTAGTTGGATATCCAAGATCTGTAATCTTGTTCTGGTTCATAACAATATTCCCATTAAATAAATCACCAGCTTTTTTAACAAAATCATTTACTGACCTACCAGAATCTTGTATCTTACCTTGATTGTTAAAAGTCATAATATTATCAGCAACCGCATTAGGAATTCGTACAAGTACATCTGGCAGTTTTACATCACTCGTTTTTAATCGTCCTTCTTTGTCCTGGAAAATGACGACTTCATCTGGTTCTACACTGGTAAGAGTTAGTAAATTATTGATTTCATTTTTAAGCTGATCAAGAGTTGCATATTTGGATAAGTCACCTTGATAACCTTCTGTGGATAAATCTCCTAATAGTGTTCCAAATTTTGTATAGTAGTTCATTATTTACTATACTAGATAAAATTATCAACACTAGTTTAATATTATACAAAATGGCAAAATCGTCGATACTAAACTTTGATACAGAGAGACTAGTGAAGCACAAACATAACAATAAACCCATT